>PVIC010024326.1:0-26126 GCA_004025085.1 Thryonomys swinderianus | reverse complement strand
ACCAAACAGAAAGAAAATAGGTCCACTAATAAATGAGGAGTGTGAAAATAATGATGAGTCTAAAATGGTAGAGTTAATGAACTCATTTGTAAAATTGGTCCTTAACAAGAAAAATGAAGATAGGAAGTTTGAACAATTAAGGAGTAATGAAAATCTTGCAAAAATAGCTGTTGACAAAGAAATGGAAAAGAAACAGCCAATTCTATTTTAGGGTGGATTAAGAGAATTATCCACGGCAATGAAAGATTTATTATGTCAGTAATAATCCACCAAAAATCCTTCCCCGTACTGATCAGAGTTATCCTCATAGGAGGTGGCAGGACCTTAGGGAAGGTCCCTGTGTCATGTTTACCCATGTGCACAGGAAGATAGACAGGTGAGCGGGGTGAAGTTGGTGAATGTGAGAATTTGAAGAATGACAATGTAGTTGGATCATGTTAAGTGAGACAGGAAAATGACACCAGAGGGATAGACAGAAGCCACGTCAAGCCAAACTGTGTAAATTTAGACTGAGAATTTAAGTTGTACAGTGAAGAAGCTACATGAGTATTTTAAAGTAAATCATGATGACACCGTTTACAACTCTGAAAGTTAACCTTACTTTCAGTAAATAAAAATGGCTGCTTCCCAACTGAGGGTAAGACATGAGCATACTCCATCTAAGTAAACAGATCAAAGTAGAAATATGCAGAATGTGCAGCTTCAGGTGTAAAATGGGCAACAGTTCTGAGTCAGGGGAACCCTGAATCTAAGGGGAGTGATGGAGAGGAGTTTGCGACAGCCCCAGAGAAGAGGATCATGGTCAGGAGGCTCTTCCACTTTAAAGTCTAAGTACTTCCTTGGGAAAGAAAAAAAACGTGACAAGTGAGTGGACCTGTCAGTGGAGCCCAGAGAAAAGAGACGGAACATTCACATTAAACTCAATATGGAAGCCTCTATTTCAAGAAAAAATGGCAAAGATTCTTCTGCGGTGTTGGCTTCCAATTCCAAAATTTGTGCCTATTTAAAAACTAACCAACAAAGTAAATGCTAAACTGTTTCAATCACTCACAGGCAGGATGCTCCTCGCACAGGATCTGAGGAGAACCAGCATTCTGAAAAAATACAAGACGATTTGGAGAAGCAAAGTGACAACAGACTGGTGCCTCTTCGGGTGGTCTCGCGAGCCCCTGTGGAGTCTCCCTAGACCGAGGAGATGTTAACGCGCAGAGACTCAGAGTGAATACACTTCCAAAACAATGCATATGCACAATATACTAATGAGGCTGGGAAAGGGAAGGCTATTAACATAGAAATCTCGACCCCGGAAGTAGAGGCCACAGTGGGGTGTGTGCTGGTTTAGATTTCAAGTGTTCTCACAAATTCTCATACGTGTGGAGTGTAACTGTGTCATGGGGGGGGGGGATCATGCATTGATATCGCAGTGAAATTATCGATTGACATGTTCATAGACCAATGTGCTATTAGCAGGTGGGGCCTGATGGGCGGTGACCTAGATGGGTGTATTTTTCTCCCCGACTTCTTTTTCCCTCCTTTTCCCTGGATCCCATGGGCTGAGCGCATTTTCCTCCTCCACGATGCCCGTCTGCATCGCGTTTCTGCCTTGGAGCCGGCTGCTCGTGGACTTACATTACGACCCCAAGGAAACGTCTCCTCTTGTTGGAGGTGCGTGCTGGGTACTTGGTCGCAGCCATAGGGAAGTCACTAAGACAGGAAGGAATAGAGCAAAAGACACAGCGTCTAGTCTGCATGATTTAGGAGGAACCTCGCGGCCTTAGGTTCTCCCCTGCTGCGGAAGCTGTGCCCCGAGAGGGAGGGAAGGGACCTTCCGCAGCCTGAGTTAAGAGACTGCCGCCGCCGCACGTGCTCGGAAGGGGCCGACTGTGAAACCACAGCGCGGTGAAGGGAAAGGAGTAGTTAGTGCTCACATAGATTCTGCTCTTTTAAGAAACAGTAATCAGTCTGTGTATGTAATTTGGAGAGTAATGTAAATTTGGATAAGGCTTGTTTATAATTGGGTACTAATGTGGGAGTATTGTGCTAATGAAAGAGTCAAGAGGGAGGCAGAGGCTGCTCCTTAATGGATAGTTTGTAATAGTAGTAATTGTAAGATGCAGCAATTTTACTTAACAATTAGGCCATCGGCTGGTTTGTGAAGTCCTGGTGTATTTCTCTACTGCATCTTTTCAATCAGGAGGCAAGGTAGTGAGTTTGCCTAGGTTTTAGCTGGGGAATGGATTCATGGAGTAGATATTTCAGTCTACGGAGAGGATATCTCAAAAAACAGGTGCCCCAGGTGATGCTGTGTCACTGCATAGTACAGCCACAGCCGAGGGCAATTGCCTCTGTAAATGAGAGGCAGCGGGGAGACCGTAATCCTGGGGCTGCATTACTGAGGCAGGCCCTCTCCACCCGGGGTCACTGTTCCCTGCTCTCCACCTTGCTCTTGGCCGTGATTTCGAACAAAAATGAATGAGATGAAAATTGGAATTCACTAAAGATAGGCAGTGCAGTGTAATGGAAAAAGCACAGAATGGAAGTTATAAAATACTTATGCTGGAATTCCAGCTCTGCAGCCGACTAGCTATTACCTTGTGTAAGTAATAAACTCCTTGAGCTTCAGCGGTAATATAAAAATTATAATGCACATCTCCCAGTATTATAAAGTGTACATAAATTAATATGTAAAGTACTCAGTTCAGCTCTAGCTCATAGAATCAAGTTATTATTTTTATTATCAACATTTCAGATGAACATGATGTTTTCCCCTAAAAATCTCGAGGTGTACTTAACAACATACATGAATTTAAAAAAAAATCATAAAGTTGAACAAAAAGATGAAGCTGTAAATGATTATATAAAGCATGATGAAGTGTATATAGACATTTTAAAGAACCAAAATATCACCATGTGTTATTTGGATACTAACAAAAAATGAGGATGATAAATCACTAATTTAGGATAGTAGTTACCTCTGCAGGAGGATGAAAGAAAGAAGGGGAGAGGTAACATTTAAGGACGGGGAAACAATTCTTGGGATCAGGTAGGAATTCAGCTGACATTGAAATGTTTCACTTGAGCTAAGTTATGGCCATATTGGTATTCATAATTCATTGTACCTTTTCTGAATTCTAATCAATTTAACATTAATTTATTAAAATTATACTTCCATTTCCCCAAAATTAAATGAAAGGTAAAATAATGCAAAGCATATAGGGAAAAGATCACTGAATGTTAACATAGAGCTAGCTGATATTTAATAATTTAAAAATACTTTCATGTAGATTATGTCATAGAGGCCATAAAAGTCAACATAGTTAGGCACAGTGGTGTGGTCTAAAAAGTGCATCGTTGAGACTTTTTTCAAAACTTGGCTTTGGGGAGCCACGGTGTGTGATCTTGTTCAATGTCTCTGTTCTTAAGGATCTTATTTCTTATTTTATTGAAGTAAAATAAGAATGTTTACTTCCCAGGAAGAGTGTGATGGTGCATAAAATAACATATGACCTAACACATAGAAAGCTCTCAACTGATGTAACACCGTCTGATACACAGCATGGAGAAAGCTCATGGAGAGGCCACGCAATTCTGTCTCTGGATACTGTGAATTGCAGAATATTTTGGTATGACAAGAGGCTGCAAAGTGGTCTTTTGAAAATAAGGAGAGAAGAGATTCTATGGCACTCAGAAGTCTGGAAAAAGATTAGGAAGTAGGGAGAATGGGTTGCAGGATCACTACCAAAATTATTCAGGAAGAATTCAATTAATTATTGCTTTGCTTATGGGGTACTCATGTTCTATCACCAACAGAGTCAGCGATGCAAAAGTATTGGGTGCAATCAAATTAATAGATAAAATCACATGAGAAAATATACCACAAACTAACACATTTAACAGAAGAATAAACATATTTGTGTTATCTAACACAAGGATTCATTTTTTTGGCTCTGAGAATTCTTCTCACTGCAACTAGATGCTAAGGCCAGAGAATATAACAAGATAGATACAAACCTTTTCCTAAAACCTTCTATTTTCCTCCCTTCTCAGTCTCTCTCCCTCTCTTTTGCTTTTCCCCTCACCCCTTTTGATTCACTCTCTTTTAATCCTATACAAAGAAACAAAGGGGATAGAGAATCATTTGAACTTGAAACACTACAACTTATTAGACAATCTCTATGCTAATCAAACTATAGCCTACAAAAAAGCAAAAGAAAACTAAAAGTAAAGCCATGAGTCAGAAATAGGTTCATTAAAACTAGTGACCTTTAACAATGCCTCATTGGCATTTTCTCCTCATAAAATATGACCACTTATATAAGACACCATGAAATTACATACCTGTTACAGTGAGTTTTGCTCTTTGCAAATGGGGCTGCTCACACTAGAAATTAGAATAATGGGTTGTATCTAAGTGTGTGCTTTATAAGGAGCCCAAAGGTATGCAAATTTGAGTACTGAGATATAGCAATGAGAATATTGAATTCACACACACACACACACACACACACACACACACACATGTACACATAGATCTTTTTCTCTAAACTTCTTGCATGGAAAATTAAAGAAAACTGATAGGTAAACATATCCCTTTGATTTTTATGCCAAAAAAAGTTGTTATAATAGCAAAGGGAAAGTCTACTTAAAGAATATACTTGGGAAAAGCCAAATTTTAAAGATCTAAATGTTTGACTTTAGAGAACACTGACAGAGACACAGAAGCACTCATTCTCAGATTATTAGTGTGATCTCTTTAGACAGCATTCTGACAGTATTACATGTATCAAATTAGATATCATGTATTCATTTCCAAAATGTAGCTATAAATATGTTGATGTTTATTGGGTATTGATTAGAGAATGGTGATTAAAAGGGTGAAAGGCTAATATAATAACTCTTCATGGCAGAGCATTGAAATTATTTATTTTTTCATCAGGTCATATCGCTTTTGATAATGAAAATATCACTAACCAGGTTGAAAAGGACAATATGTAATATGGACAGCAGAACAGAAAAAAATGAAAAATGTAACTTTAGGATCATGATTAAACTGATTTCCTGTCACTTCACCCTCGAAGTAGATGGACTTACTACCCCTTCAAGCAAAGGAACACTGGGCGGCCGCAGTTAATCCTGGGGCAGCCTAGGAACTAAAGAAGGTCATATTTCTGTGGACAGGATCATTTGAATTAGAAAAAGACTCAAGTGGAATCTGATCCAAAAGTGTTTACTCCTTTATCCTATGTGCTTATCAAGAATACCACTAAGCTCATAGTTTCCCCCAAGTCATGATACAATCTCATTCTTTTGATGGAGAGGTGAGGAATCAGTAAATTGTCCCTACTACCAGGCAAAGTAAAAGAACATTACATGCCAACTAGATCGTAGCATCTATCTCAACACTCAGCTCCCAAAATTTGATATTTTGTCATAATTGATAGCTCTTATTAATGGCAAACTCCCCTAGGAATATGACTCTTAAAACAGAGTTCAACAGAAAAGTACTTACTCTGGAGAGCCACCTTGGAAGCCTGGAAATATTTAAAAGGCAGGGCAGCCTGAAAGTAGGCTTAAATACTGAGTCCCATTTGTCCACTGTTGATATATTTGTTTTTATCAAGAAGAAGCAAAACAGTGCTGCCCTTCCTCAAGTAACATTACTGATTTCTGCTTGCAATACACTTCTGTTCCATCCATTTGAAGACAACTGATCATCTTTGATCTTATCTTGTCCACAGTTCATAACTGGCTGGCCCCATGGCAGAGATGGCAAACAGGTATAGCAGAGGAGAAACAACATGACACACACCAGGTAACAAAGATGAAAAGCGACCTTAATGGTGTCTTTGTGCTGCTTTTATCTTATTCAAAATACTGGGCTTAGTGTGGGGGCCAAACCAATCACTCACATGTGGTAGATTAGTAATCACATTCCCTTAATCCTAGCATCAGCCCCTCCAGATTTAGCTACCTTCGAAAAAGACTGCGTGGGACTTTGGGGAGACATCTAGAAACAAATCACAAGACTGTTTTTCTACACTGTGCATAGCCTGGAAAATGCTGTCCTTAGCGACAGACATACAAGGTAAATTTCATCAAGCTAAACTTTCATTTGTGAAGCTTTAGCGGAGGGGAAAGAGGCACAAAGAAAAAAGATAATGTGTTTTCTTTCTACCTTTCCTGCAAACTAGACCTGTTTCAAAGAATGTTTCAAAATTCTTTAATTGTGCATTACACTATCATTAGAATGATGTCATAATTTTTAAAGTAATGTAACAAGAAATATTAAGTGTTAGAAAGCCATATTTTGACTTCCATTTCCGAGGATGACATGTTAAGATATTAGAAGTTGCCACTTTAACAAGAAGTAAAAATACAGACTTAAAAAAAAATTCACTAATCTTTCCATCAGAGACGAGAAATCACAGGGCAAACTATTACTAAAAAGCTAGATAGAAGATAAGCAGATATGAAGAGTCCAAGTTACCAGAACAAAAACCACATGCAGAAACTTTTCCATGAATTAGTGTTAGAATAAGAAACATGAGCTTTAAGTGATAGATTAATGGACTCAGAGATGACACATTCCACAGGAAACAACGTAGCACAAATCCTAGCACCTGAGAGTCCATACAGGACGATCACAATTTCAAGGTCCACCTGGGCACCATATTGAGGTGTGTCTCAAAATTAAAAAAAAAAAAATTAAAAGGGAGTGAGGCTAGTGATGGAGTTTAGAGGTGGAGTTCCACGAGATCCGCAGCGCCAGAACAACAGAAATCGTAGGAAACCCAGCCAGGAGAGTCTCCTATATTTTTATCTCCAAGAACTCTACCAGGTTCTCACAGTTAAAAATCAAGGTAAAGTTCTCTCTTGTTTTCAGGAGGAGAAGAGGGATGAGCAAGTCTTTTGAAATGTGTCAGAGCTTTGTATTCTGATGTGAGGAGAAACTGTTTCCAGAACCTAATCTGCCGGACATTTTCAGAGCTAACACTAACTAGGGAAAAGGAAACATTTGCCTCTGTCTTCTTTATCTTTTCTTGTCTAGAAGGAAAATACTCAACTCAAGCACCCTTTAGGCCTCACTAATGTGGTAGATGGAACCAAGAAGCACTGATGAAGTTCTCGAGCCACACGGACAGGCCTCCCCCCAAAAAACCTAAGGCCTAATAATAGTCCTGTAGGAGACCTTTGAGCTTCTCATACCTTACTACTACAACATTGCAGGTCTACTTACCACAGCTGATTTATCCAGTGCATCATGTTAACATTCAACAAATTACCAGGTATACTAAAAGGCAAAATCTTGTTCAAAACATTAAACAAACATCAGGACCAGAGTCAGATATGATAGGAACCTTGAAATTATTTGATAAGAAATTAAAGTGAAACCAAACCAAACCAAAACAAACAAAAAAAAACACCCCTGATTATTATGCTAAAGGATTTAATGAAATGGCTTTTAAACACTTCATGATGTAACTACAAAAAGTATGAACGTTCTACACTTTGTTTTGAGTAACAATCATCTGAGGGTATCATTATCATTTCAATCTTTGCATTAAATTGGCTCAACTTGACTAATATTGAAAAATAAGCATTTGCATTTGCCTTTTGACCTTGAAATAGGAGAAAATATTATGGAACTGGAAACATAGCTGTTTACAACTCATTATACATGGGAAACAAAAGATTTACAAGTTTAAAGTGACAAGCTTGTCATGTATTTGTATCATGTTTGAGATGTTAGTGGCATATCATTCTCCTGGCCAGCACCTTCATCTTGTGATATTTGTCTCATTTCTTGTAATAAAAGAGACTTCTTTTCCCAGCTTGTCTGTTCAGTGATGTGAACCCATAACTCGAGAATGTAGTAATTCTGCAAACACGAATGGTTCAGAGTTATAGCTCCATATACTTTTTGCTTTTTCATGTATTAAACCAATCTCCATATTCTGGAATTAGCATTAGTACATTCAATTTTGAAACATCAGTGTGGTAGGACTTAAAAGATACATGTCTTCAGCTTCCCTATTAGCTCACAAATCTTTTTACCTTCACAACATAGTATATTTGCATAACCTAGTGCCTATGTTCATTAGGTTTGCTAGTTTGGATAATATAATTTAAGAAGACCTAGATGAATACTTTGCAGGTCAGGTACATTTTTGATTGGGGGGAAAAGTCATACTCTGAATATGAAAATGCAGTTCTGAATATCTGGTCTAACAAGCCTGTCTCCATGACAACAAACCTGAGTAAACAAGGAAACACAAAATGTGAGAGGGACAATCATCAGAATGCATTTTGCTTCTTTGACAATGTTCCAATGGCTTCATAATACACTGCTGTTTCAAGAATTATGTAGGTTACTGATATAATTTAATTTAATTACTTTTTTTGCAGTACTAGGATCAAACTCAGGACCTTGTGCTTGCCAGGTAGGCAGTGTTGCTGCTGAGCTATATCGCCAGCACTGACTTAAAAAAAAAAAATAACTAGCGTTATGTCTTGAGCTCTAGGAAGGACCTGAGGGCCAGGGATGTAGCTCAGTGGTTCCAGCATCTGCCTACCAAGCACAAAGTCCTGAGTTCGATCCCTGGTACAAAATAGCACATTGCAGGGTGTGGTGACTCACACTCACCAGCAATCAGTACCACACACCACAGTACCAGCATGGTGACTTACACCTGTAATGCCAGCACTCAGAAGGCAGAGGCAGGAAGATTGCTGTGAGTTTGAGGGTTGCTTGGGCTACATAGTAAGCTCAGGTTCAGCCTGAACTACAAGGCAAGACCCTGAAAAAAAAAAAAAAAAGAAAAGAAAGAAATTGAGAAGAGTACTTTGTCCCTTGGTGTCTTTCTTAAATTAGAACTTAGGGGCAAATACTAAGCTCTTATATTTTCTAGAGAAACAGCATTCAAAAGTGCCTTTTGACCACTGATAATCAGTCTGAAGTCCTTTCATGGCTTTCAAACTGTATCTGACCCCAAATTCATTTTCCACTGCCCCACCATGATTCCACCAAGCTCAGTGTCCCCACTTTTAGAACAACTCCCTTTTCTCAATTATCAAGAAACTTCAAGAACTACTTCAAAGCATACACCCCGAACACTTCTCTTATCTATTATCTCAATCTTTTATAAACTCCTCTATCAACTTATCTGATCAAATGTCTCCTTGCATAATTAGAATAGTTAACAGTGTGGGCTCCCTAAGTGTAGGAAACCTTAAAGTCGATGAATCTGGAAGATAGGCATATGAGTATTTATTGGATTAACCTTCATACTCTTCTGTGGATATTAATTTTTTCAAAAGTTTGGTAAAGAAATGTCTTAAGTAAAACAGTTTATTTATAAATGATATTGACAGTATCTTCCCAACGTGTTCCTGCACACCATCACTTTGACTCAGGTTCCTTTGTAAAAGGGGCATAAATAATGGTGCTTGTTTTATATGATTATTGTGATGATTACACGAAATAATGTCTGTTAAGAACAAAGCTCAACACTTGGAAAATAATTTTATGATGTAAATTACTAGCTGTAATCATTACTGTATATAATTATAGCATAATAATTATACTTTTTCTCTTTGTAGTAATATTCCTGAACTTAACTCCTCCACTCACTAGCAGTGTATCTATAAACAGAGGTTCTGTGACTCTTGTTTCCTCCTTTTCTCACATATTTACTTGTACCTTTGTTGGGATTTTTTCTTCGTTTGTTTTTTGATGCAGTTTCAAAAGGCAAATCAAGGGCCTGGGATTTAGCTCAAGTGGTACCACGCCTACCTTGGAAGCAGAAGGGCCCGAGTTCAATCCCCAATACTAAAAAAAAAAAAAAGCAAAACATATACAGGGTTTAACACACTGAAAGATAATCAGTAAGTGTGATTAACTCTTTTATAACAGAGTTTTTACACTACTATTTCATTCACTTTTACTACAGCAAATTCTAAATTTCAATCCCAAGCTTCTTCATTAATTTATGATCAACAAACAAAAACTAAGCATATGTAATATACAGAATGTTATGAGCAAACTCAAAGTTTTTTGACACCAAGATCTCTCATTATATTTATAGGTAAGCCATATGACACAGCAAAAAGAAGAGCATGCAACAGCTATCTGATAAACATTATTTGACTCAAAATTTGACTGAACATATTTCTCCTGTCATACAAAGAAAGGCTAGAAAACATCAAATTATCATATTGGAGAAAGATGAAATCAGATAAGGAGAAAAAGCCTTTGCATTTTTAATCAGCAAAGTGAGTAACTTGGTCACCCTTATGTTTCTTAAATATTTGTTGCAGTGAATTGAGTAACTTTAAAGGGAATAATGTTATCAAAATTGGTGTGGGATGGGTTATGTGACATCTGCTCTAGGGAGGGAAAGAAGATGCCAACAATGTGCATGTCACATGCTGGCAGAAAGTTTTATCCCACATGCCAACTATGTGGAGAGGCACCCGCTGGACTGTTAGTGTTGGTGAAGACTGGTGTCTCGTTGAGAATGAAACTCATGAGTATTAAGGCTATGCTAATTTCAGTGGCTTAACCCACATGCAATTATTTATTTATTAGCACTATAAAGTCTAAAGAGGGATGTTTCTGAGTAAGGAAAGGAAAAAAAGTATTCTCTGTTGGACCCAGGAATGTCCTGAGTGCAAATACATAGGAGATATGGTTCTTTTGTGGCTTTCAATTAGGTTCAGTGATATAGAAATTCTAGAGTCTGACAAGATCCCAAAGGATTTTGCCCGAAGGTTGGGAAGGTAAACAGCCGAGGTATATTTTTATCTTGGACAATATCTTTGGCTTTATAAAGTCCATGATATTCCATGATTCAGAGAAAAGAAAAAGTTTTCTAAAAATACTTTGTAGGTCTATTTTCAAACTCAAGATACATTGATACTCTACTAGATCATGGGTTCAGTGGAAAGTAAAAAGAATAAGCTGGAGAGATTATTTAGAATTCTATTTTAACATTTTTTTCTCTTATGTCCTTTATTGGAGTGGCCAATGTAGCACATTCCACAACTTTAACTGATGGCTCATAAATCAGCTTCAAATGAAATCTTATTTTTATTTCTCAGTTATATGTTTTTGCTTTTGGTAAAGACTTAAAACATCACTAACATTGGAAAACTGCTAATTCTGTCACAAAATATAGCCCCAGAGAGGTTTATTGTTAAGGGAATCATTTTTTTTATTATTATTCCTTTTTGATTTGCCCAACAGGCCAGGGAAACAGGGATTTCTTGTTCTTGAGAATACTGAGAAACCAACTCCCAAGCCTCATTCCCTCCAGCTGTGTCATTCTTCATGAAGGGAGAGACATTTCCTTGCCTTCCTGGTGAGATAAGGTAGAGTCTGAAAACATAAAAACACAGGCTTTCTCCTCTTATTTGGGGAAATCCAGTTTAAGGGTTCTTGGCCTCAGGGAGAAGATTGGGAAAAGAGTGGAATAACCTGGGGTCCTGATAGTGAAGTGGAACATAGTTTCATCTGAAGTGAAGGGTGTAAGAAGGCCCTGTTTAGAGTTACATGTCTACTCACCTTTTCTCATTTAACTCTACATCACTGAAGTTTATATTTCAATATTTAGTTTTCTGACCCATGCACAGGTCCCAATTGATTCTTAAGCATGTAGGGGAAGTTGGCCATTTATTGACCTCTGATCATAACAACTATTGACATTATTATTCTTTTCATCAATTGATTCTACCTTTTCCTTTTGCTTCTATGACTCTAAAGAACAACATTAATAGTCAAGCACCTGCAGTAATTTTTAAAACTGTTCTCCCAGATCCTAAGAGAAATGTAAAGGGAATATGGGGAAAAGCGAGGTATTGAATGTTTCATTTCAGTGAGATCTAGAAGCTTGATTTCCCTGTGGACCTAATTTCTTTCACTCCTGGAATAGCAGTGCTAGCTGAGTGCAGGTGACAAGGAAACATATTGAAATGTAGGAAGCCATGGTCTATTCCATGAATGTTATTAGGCACTTCCACCTTTTACTCACTCTTGAGTACCAAACAAAAGAAGAGTTAGATGAACTATCTATTCTTAATTTAAATTATTACTTTCTAAATGCAAGTGGACTCTTAGACCTGCACTTCACTAAAGAAAGCTATGATTAAGGCTGCCATGTAAGAACTAGTAATCAAGGCAAATTAAGAATGATATTTCAGCCGGGCATGGTGGCTCATGCCTGTAATCCCAGCACTTGGGAGGCAGAGGCAAGAGGATTGCTGAGTTCGAGGCTTGCCTATGTATAGTGAGCTCAGAGCCAGCCTGAACTACAAAGCGAGACCCTGTCTCAAAAAACAAACAAACAAAAAAACTAAGAATGATATTTCATATCTTCAGGTAGTGAGACTTGCTTTGGATAAAGATGTCTACCAATTTCAGGTAGAGGAAGTTGCTAGGGCTAATTCTCCCCTTCCCAACATGTCATATTTGACAAACTTGGATGCGAGTTTGTCATGCATAATTTGTCAGTCTTCTCTAAAACCCATGTGTGGAAGAAAGTGGTTTACTTCCAGATCTGTGTGTAAACTAGCATTTCCATCAGTGGAGAACTTTCATATTCTTGATTCAATAACCTTCAAGTTATATCACATGCTCCTTATCATACCAACAACAAAGTCTTAGGGGTCACAAACTCAATGAGAGCAAATAAAATAGAAATTTAAATTATCGTCAACCGCAGAGTCCAGAGCTGATGTGCTTCTGCTGCATTCCCGACACTGTATCCCATCTGGCCCGGAGGACAGAGGCCTGTAGGACGTGGGCCCAGGAGAGTAGGTTTCCAAGGCCGGCAGGCTCCTCCTCTGCCTGCGAAAGGGAAGAAAGGATGTCCTCCCTTTTTCATGTGAGTCGCCACACTGTGGCTGGTGCTTCTTTTCTCAACTGCTTTTTTGAATCCTCCAGGATTTATTTTTAAAGAAATTAAACCTAAGATTGCTCAGGAAGGGGCTGGAGTACAGAGACCCAGAGCTATGCAGCTCCTCACACATGAGAGCACGGGAGAGAGGGAAGATACATGTCGGCAGAGAAACCTGGGCACAGGAGGCTGAGTTAGGCCCCAACCCGGGAGCGGGGCTGTGGGAGGCTCTGTGCCTGCAAGGAGGGTGGGTGAGATCTTGAAAGATTCCAGCCCACAGCCTTGACCTGTTTGCTGCGCGAGGGTAACCATGGCATTACCTGCAGCCTCGTGTGTCAGCCTCCGTGCTTATTGGAGCCTGGATGCCAGAGGGTACAGACAACGTGGCAAACCCAGTTTGCTTAGACTGGTGGTGTAATTTTCCTGCTGTTCTCCAGGGACCTTATTTCTACACTGTGTCCTGTTTATTATGAATATGAAGCAATGAAGCTTGCTGTATTTGAGAGGTGTCATGCCCACTGAAAACTTCATGTTAGTGAGTTGCAAATAAAGCCCAGACATCTCTAGAAAACCAAAAGCTAATTCTATTTCTTTCTGCTCTAACCTCCTGTTTCCTCATCACCACACAGCCAACAAGGGATGAAGAAATTTCTCTGTTAGTATATGAAACAGTGTTTTCAAAGTGGCCCCTTAGGCTTCCTCATTCTAAAATTGAGAAACACTTAGGGCTGGGCAAAGGGGTGACACAGGGGCACCTATATCGTGAAATTTCACAGGGTCTCTGGTTTCACTCTAACCAGTAATCTAACATTTTACCACCCAACCAAAATTATGACCTCCTATCATTAGCAAAAATAAAAATCTACATGATTCCAGCTCAATACAAAAGACCCAAGGAGCAAAGGAAAATGGCAAAGGGCATAATTTGTGTATGTGTGTTGTTGTGCAGGGTACAGGGGGTTTACAGGAGGCTGTAGTGAGGACCAATACAGAAGAGGAAAGGAAGAAATGTGTTCAAGTTTTTTCTCAAGTAAAATTGCCTTGTATAATAGAAGTACGTATAAAAAATGGGCCAGCGATTTAGCTCAGTGGTTCCGGCACCTGCCTCGCAAGTGCAAGGTCCTGAGTTTGATCCCAGTAACCACATACAATGCTGGGTGTGGTGACTCATGCTGACCAGCAATCAATACCACATACCATAGTGCCGGGCGTGGTGGTTCATGCCTGTAATCCCAGCACTCGGGAGGCAGAGGCAGAGGCAGAGGCAGGAGGATGGCTGAGTTCCAGGCCTGCCTGGGCTACACAGTGAGCTCAGTGCCAGCCTGAACTACAGAGTGAGACCCTATCTCAAAAAAAAAAAAAAAGTAGGTATAAAAAATTTTCAGGAAAAGACTTCATGATAAGAATTTCCTCCTAAGTGCATTTGTCTTTTAAAAGTAATGCCCATGCATTGGAGAAGATGAAAGTATTATAAAAGAGGCTGTGCTTTTGGAAAGTAAAATAGGGAAAAAAATTGGTGAAAGAATCAAAAATGTAAAAGAAGTGCTAATTCATGTGGCAGCCCTTCTAGAATTCCATAGACATAACTGGAACTTCCCTCACACAGAAACTTTGAGTATGAACTTTCAACATAAAGTGAGCAGTGCAGAGAGATGTGGTGGCACATATCTGCGACCCGGTACCCTCAGAAGCTGAAGCAGGAGGATGCAAAACTTAAGTCTCATGTGGACAACTTAGGAAGACATGGACTCCACGTAATATAGAAAAAGCTATGGCTGTAGCCCACTGCAGAGGCCCGGGTTCAATCCCCATTATCCCCCCAAAAAAATAATAGTTCAGTAAAATAATTACTTGATAACCTCAGAACACTGGATCTTCCTGATGTTGTGTGCTAAGGTGTAAAAGGGTTCATTCCTCCAGCCAACACCAAGTAAGGAAACATGTCTAAAACTGGTTCCTCTCATTGGTTCAGTTAGTAATAATCTGATTAATTAGACATAATCTAAGGTAGCACTCAGGGTAACCAAACACTGAAATTATTTACCTGTTGGATTATTGTTGTTGTTTCAGTATTTTAAAAACACAAGTGTTTTGGGGGGAGTAGTTTTCCTTCTCCTTTTTTTGTGATATATAAAAATGAAAATAATGAAATACCTATGAGATCCATACCTGTGGGTACAAGGGACGTTACTGAGACTACAGAATTGTTTGGAATACGACCCACCTGGGACACATGATCTCCCTATGCTGTTTCAGTCCGGTCTCAGCTTGGAGGTGTGGTGTGTTCCGGTCCCTGCCCTCCTCTCTGCCCTGACGGTACTAGCTAGTAACTCCTGTCCAACCTGGTCTCTGCCTGGGACCAGTGCTCCCCTCAGTACCATCATCCTGTGTGTCCACAGCTCCATGTTCCCACCTGGACCCTTCAGGCCAATGCTGGGGTCTTGGGCCTGGCCTTCCATCTCCTCCTTCCTGGGTTGTAACTGCTGACAAGGGTCAGACGAGTGTAGGTCAGACACAAGTGCACACAAAGGTCGGCTCTCAGCGGCTTCTCTGAGTGGCCACATCCAGGCCTTTGCTAATGCAGTCTTTAAAGGCCTCCTCTCTCTATGTGCACAGGGATGTGCTTTCACCCTAAACACCTTCAAACTTGGCTGGACACCACAGAGACAAAGTTGAAGCATATAAACTTCACAGAGGACAAAGTATCTCTTTGCACCTCCTCACTGTTTATCTCAAAGTCAGTTTTGTCCCAGCGTGACTGCCACTGGCAAACTCCCCTCCCACATGAAAAAGTGCTTATAATCCTATAGTCTCACAAGACTGTCACACATGCCACCACCACCCTGTCTTTACCTTAGTGCACACAGCTGGTCTTGGCATCCCATCCCTGAAATTCCAGCATCGGGCGGTGGGGGTGGGGGGTGGGAATGAGGTAGGAAGATTGTAAGTTCCAGCTCAGGATCCTATTCAAACAGAACAAAACAAAATAAGGCTGGTGAGATGTAGCTTAGTGAGTGCAAAAGACAGAAGATGAAGAAAGCTGGAGTTTTCTAGTCTTTGCTTCCAAATGACTAAGAATTGATGGCTCCGGTAATGCTTAAGTTTCTGCGGATTCCAGGTTTCAGTCTTGAAGTTACCAGCTATAGGACCGTTTTATGGGACTGTCTCCAGGGCAAAATAAAAGTGATTCTTGCATAACTTTTCTATACCCTAATCACCTTCCAGAAGCAGCTCAATACAAGGGACGGGACATAAATGAAAATTTGTAGACATCTCAATCTGTATGTAGAAAATAAACTTTCAGAAGCAGCACTCCACACACAGGAGTGCCATTGTTTTTCTACATAGACACCCCTCCCCACGACCACACAGACCCATTTATCTTTGTAGCCACAGCTTCTCAGACACCTGCTGTGCTAATTATGGCCTGTGATTTAAATTTGCATAACTGAAAGGCACACACGGTGATACTGCTGAAATACAGAAATACTCTGCATCGATGTCATGTTCAAATCCCAGTTTCCAAACACTGTTAGCAGTTTTGGAATCACTTTTCCCAGAAGTTCTGTCGCTCCTATCCATGTGTCTAAGAGCTTAAGTTCAACTCTCTGCCAAGTTCAAGCTCAAGCTCAAGGTACCATGCACCTTGCAACACTCTCTGGGTCATCTCTGCAAGAAAGGAGTCTGAGACCAGGAACGCAGTCCTGGGTGGATGGTACTAGAATCAGTATGACCTGTTTCCCCAGGAATTTGGGCCTTTCTCCCGAACAGTCATCAGGAGACCTCTCTTTCTGAGAGACCGCCCAATGCCATAAATATAATAAGCACTGAGTAACCGTGTTTCAGATGCTATTGTCCACCATTTTGCTAAATGAGCAAATGAAGCTCTGAGAAGTCAAGAAACTTTCTGAGGGTCCCATAGCTCCTAAGTTTGGGAATCAAACTGAACCAGGAAGTTAGACTGAACGATTTTGCCCACAGTCCTATACCATCTCCAGGGTGTAGTTGTTATCCTGGGGCTGTGAGACTGACAGTAAATCATCACGGTGTTTGAGGCTATTCAAATTATTCTAAAAGATGGAGATTCGCTTTTTTCCATGCATGAGAAACAGTCTGAGATTTTTTTCCCTGTGATTTATTTTTGTACCATTTAATACATCATGTCTAAAATGAAGAAGCTAGTTTTATGGTGAAAAAGGATACCTTATCTGAGGGATGAGAACTCTATTATTAGCTTTGCCAGTTTTGGATTCATCTCATGAAACCTGAGATTGTATTCATTACCTCCTTGGCGAGAGCTCCACTTTACATGCATGCAGGCAGTCTGGTATGAAAACTGTTGTTCTTTGTTGTATAATTACTTTGACCTGGGATTCAATAAATAGAAACATGTTTATAAGATTGTGATGCTAATTTACATGAAACTGGGAAACTTCCAGTGTTGAAAAAATTAACAAAGGAAATATGATATCAAGAATAGTTGAAGGAGTCAAAATAGTATCGATACTCTTATTTTGTTAAAATAACTTTATAATCACGACTTTTCTTATCTAACAAATTCTAATATCTTTTTTTTTAATAAACAAAGGACTGTTTTTTTTTTTTTAACGTTACAGACTGAGGAACTCTAACATAACGCAAGATGTATGGAAGGAATTGCTGTGTGAAATAGCCCAATACAGTGAAAAGAGCATCAACATCAAAGATAAGACATTTGGGTGACATTTACAGAAAGCAAGCGTATCAAAATCTCAGTTATTTTTTCACAACAGCACTGCTGTGCTTGGTTTTACTTGTCTAAATTGCCTGCAAGAAGACAGTGAGAACAACCCAACAATTTTAAAGAAACACTTCTTCCAAATGGTTTATCGACACACATTCTGCACACCTGACACTGTTTCTTAGAGATCTGTAAGGTCAGCACAATTGCTCATTAGAACATATTTTAGTCACTTAATAAGTGGCAGGATATAAGACTAGGCCTATGTGCTTTTTCCTTCCTAACTAGCTTAGTAACAAGACTAAGTTTGGGAGTTATGTACATATATACATATATACACAGCTAAACTAGCTCTTTAAAAATACTGTTTCCTACACTGTCAGTAGGAGTGTAAACTAATACAACCATTTTGGAAATATTTAACAAAATCCACCACAGCTGGATGCTTGTGTACTAATGGCCAGCAATTCTACACCTAGGAATTGCCCCCATCAAATGTATACATCTTTCACAAAATAACACATACGATGATTTCAGAATAGCAATATATTTGATAGCCAGAAACTAAAAAAATATATTTGCTCAATATTCATATTAATGAATATTATTCAACAGTAGGTATTAGGAAAAAGGAAAAGAAGAAACAGGTTACAAGCTCAACAGGACAGGTTCATTTCAGTACAAACCTGAGAGGGACCAATGTAGCTCTAGAGACCAGACTAGGTCCTCTGTACAGGACATGGGGCCTTTTGTAGGTCATGGACAAAGGGATTCCAGAGAGAGGGGTTGTGATTCCCTGCCAAGAACAAGGCTGGAGTGAGCACGACCAATAATGGTTTCTCAGGGAGAAGGCTTGTGAAAGTGCAGTGAGTAGCAGCTACTACCAGTAGCAGGGCTGATAGTATTAGGAGTCGCTAGGTGCAGCTGTGCTGGAAGGGGGCAAGTTTAGAAGGATCTTTGATCAGGATGCTGGCAGTTAGATTTCTTCAGTAGGAACATATGGACTACTACTCAGAAGCATAAAGGAGTCATGTGAATGTAACATTAAGTTAAAGAAAGCAGCCACAAATAAGTGCACACTATGTCTCACTTTCTACCAAATACAAGTGTAGCCAACTTTCATCTGGGGTGCTAGCAATCAGAATAGTGATTATCTACAAACAACGAGCTGACAGAGCTACAAGTTCATGAGCACTATCAGTAATGATGACTTCCTATGCTGGCTAACTGGGTTACACCAGGTCCACTAACTGTGCAAATTTCTTGAACCATACATCTAAAAATTCCATATATTATTGTTGCATTATTTTGAACCCAGTGCTTCTGAATGCTAGAGGAGTGCTCTACTAAGGACCTACATTTCCTTTGCTTCACTCACTTCCTCACTTTTTGTGTTTTAAATTTTGTGAGTGTTCTGCGAAGTGGCTAGCTGACCTAGTACATGTACTGTGATCCTCTTGCCTCAGTTTCCTTAATAGTTGAGATAACAAGGGATTCTTTAGCAGATGTCCTTACCCTAGGGTTTATCAATTTAAACAAATATCTACTATATTAAATTGTTGCATGCATCAAAATGTGTAATGCTTATTTTTCTGTTGGTTTTTTCCATTTGTAATAATGTATTGGCATTTTATAATAATCCCTCATTAGAATTTTTTTTTTGTTTGGTGACAGTGTAGACACTACCTTTTTGATTAGCATTTCTTTAAAAATACTTTGAAGTATAATACTCTTTATCAATATATTTTGGTATGTTTCTTAAAAGCAGCATGAAGTGAAGACATTTTAATCTGGAAGTTTCTCTTACCACAGTAGGATTTTGAAAATTATAGTTGGGATGATTATGGAGGCCTTGTACTGATTCTCACAAGGTTCTCTTGTGCTTTTCTAGTTGCCACACTCAGGCTGTTCAGCTTGTTTCATTCTCGTTTTCTGAGTGCTGCTCATCTTTTGTCACTTCTTCCTATTGTTATTCAAGTTCATTTGTAACCTCATGTGTTGTAATTGTTCTCAGACCACAGTCATGAATTCTTGATTTCAAATGGAAAGTCCATAAAAAAAATTCTGGCAATTGCTGGACTTGGTGGCTCATGCCTGTAATCCCAGCACTCAGGAGGCAGAGGCAGGAGGATCGCTGAGTTCGAGGTTTGCCTGGGCTACATAGTGAGATTAGGGCTAGCCCGCTACAAAGCAAAACCCTATCTCAAAAAAAAGGTCAAATTATTGCCATGGTAATATCAGTTTTATTCGTTAAATCCTTTGCTGGCTTATGATTTACTGATTGTTTGTCTAACACAGCATAACATACTCCAGTTTTTCAACAGGCAGCTTTCTCATTTCTTGATATGAATTTCTTGTAATTATTTCAGTAAAATATCAGTGTTCAATCTTTTTTTTTTCATATTTTCTTTCCTAGAGTACTGTATTACTGGGTACTCTGTAATTCCTTATTACTTATTATGTTTTCTTAGTGTGCTGAAGACATCATTTCCACAATTTTCTGGTCTCTTCATGTTCTTTGTAAAATTATTGGTTGTTTTGTAACAATCCTTTTCTTCTCTCTAATTGCCTTTTTTTTTTTAACGTCTGGCTTAGTGTTCTAAAATTTTGCCAGAATTGGTATTTGTTTTTATTAACCTGCCTATTTTAAAAATATCAAATTTGGGAGATTTACACTCATACTTTCTTGAAATATTGGTTTAGAATGATTTACTCTTTCTGCATAAAACTCCTCTAAGAATATATTGAATCCCACCTTTATCCTTCATAGTTGCTTTACCTCACTTTTCATCCTCTTCTCTTATTGCTTTATTCTGGGTAACTCAGTTGTTTCATTCATATATTCACTGTTTAGTTTGCAAGTATTTAGACATTTTATGAATATTGGCTTACAAATGTCCAGAGCTAAGGTTTTACCTCTATGCCACAAGTGGGGTGAAATGAAAGTTCAGTTTATTATCAGCTGATAATTTCTCAAAACTTACTCTGGAATGACCACAGGTACAACTCTGATTTTCACTTTTAACTTTGTTCTTAGAATCCAGAGATTTCTCTTTATTGAAAGTCCAGTAATGCTTTAACAAATTATTGCGAATCGATTTTACACCTTACTGAGCAATTGTAGTTGCCTGGTCACCTTGGTCTGCCATCTTGTTAGAATCCTGAATGGTCTTTGAACTTTCTCTCTACTTAAACAATCATAAGTGCTAAGATATAGTACTATTCATAATAGTTAGTGGTTATGCAATGAATTATGTCCACGTTGGGAACATATATTTACAAAAACCCTTGAGGGAAGTACCTCTCAATTTTTAATGGAGTCATGATTCACTCAGAGAATCTTGTTAAAATGCAGATTCTGGTTGAGGAAATGAATCCTGTGAGACAAATCTCATAGCTCACACTTTGAGGAATAAGGTGCATTAAAATTCTGTCTAGCACTCTTTAAGGAGGCATCTTTCCATTTAATGCCCATGTGTTGTAGATCAAGGTTTAAGACAAAATATTTGCCAGTACCTTTTGTGTTGACAAACGAATTAATCTGGCAACCTACTATTATATTTCTTTAATAGTGTCATTTCTTTACTTTCTGAAGATTCTCATGCTGTTTTAAAGTTTTTCTTCTAACTGTAGGAAAATACTTCAAATACTACCTATTTCACTTCTAAACTGTGTGTTTCACTTTCCTGAATTGTCTCAGTAAAGTCAATGTTTTAATGTAAAAGATAATACCTGTATTTCCTGCACCTCAGTATTGCCTCCTCAGAGAAGACCACATTGAAGGCACTCAGCACATGATTGCTGGTGACTAGAAATTAGCTCATGTACATTATCTGGAGATAGATTCACCTTGGCTTTGTTCTGCAGTTTGTAAAAAAAAAAAGATTGCTTATCACCAAGAAGACTATGGCTTGTTCATTACTTATGCTGGACACTTTAAAAATGAGGCATACTCTAGGGAAGGAATGTTCTCCAGTGAGGGAGTCTGTTCCCCTTGTGGACTGTCTGTCTTGCACAGCTCAAGGGTAGTGTCCCTGCCTAGAGGGGAGTGCAATGAATCGGTTCTCTCCAGCAATGATCTTTAAGGACACAGTTTCTGACTTTACTGGCTCCTTTCCTCTCTAATTTGACTGAGGAGGAGATATCCAAAGGGGTTTTTATGAAATTCTCTTTACCCTTTCCTATATTCTAAAGTTCATTACCAACAGCTCATATAAGTAGTAGAAAAGGCAGAAATCACTTTAATGTTTAGAACTGAACCTGGCCAGCCAAGAATCATGTTTGTATCCAGCCACAATTGTGCATGTACTCATGCATCATTTCTACATGAAGGTAACATGCACAAACACAGATACACACACACACACACACACACACACAACCTTTTACTAAATGTTCCATTACTATAAAATGAAGTCAGTGATAAACTAATGACAGAGGACAGAAACTATGAAACTGCTACTTTACATGCATGTGTGTGTATACTTGTGTATATCTATACAAAAAGTGGGAAATAGACAAAAATAGTTGTAAAGAAATTAGAATATCCAGACTCCACTTCCCTTTCTCATTTATTTCCATCCTGGCACATCTCTGTGCTTATGACAAAACGCTCGATCATACATCTAGACACATATACACACATGTCCATAAAACTCCTTGGAAAAACTCATCTAATTGAAGGTGTACTTAGAAAAATTTAGTGTCATTGCTGCAGGAGCAGGAGTAAAGTAAAACTAACAAGGTCAGCAGGTGTTAGAAAACCTGGAACTAGGTTCTAAAATTCCCAATGTGCTGCGGTTGGGTCAACTGAGTTAAAAATCCAATCATTTGGGCTAGAGATTTAGCTCAGTAGTTCCAGTGCCTGCCTAGCAACCACAGGGACCTGATTTTGATCCCTGGTAATCACATACAAGAATACCGAGTGTGGTGATTCATGTCCACCATCAATCAGTACCACATCCCACAGTGCCGGGCGTGGTGGTTCACACCTGTAATCCCAGC
Source organism: Thryonomys swinderianus (assembly GCA_004025085.1). Classification (NCBI taxonomy): domain Eukaryota; kingdom Metazoa; phylum Chordata; class Mammalia; order Rodentia; family Thryonomyidae; genus Thryonomys; species Thryonomys swinderianus. Next base: position 3,509 of record PVIC010024326.1, on the reverse strand, counting down.
ATACAGGAGGCAGGGACAGGAGAATTACTGAGTTTGAGGCCTACTTGGGCTATACAGAGAGCTCAGGGCCAGCCTGAGCTACAAAGCAAGACTCTATCTTTAAAAAAAAAATCCAATCATTCAAAAGTGCCGAGTTGCACAATTTATGTTCATTATCTCTCCTCCCTATATCTTCTCCATAAATGTTCAATTTAGTGACATTCTAGAGGAAATCTGAGGGTTCCCTCCTCACAGAGGTGCTTGGGCCATGTTGGACTCTCGTTCCAGTCACACAGTGTGTAGCTAGTGATGTACACTGTATGACTCATCTCATTCCAGTTGGATACAATGCAGAGTTAGGTATCTTCACTTATTCCGTCAGGATTTCAACTCCTATTCTTACTGTTTCTTTCTCTACTGGAGATATGTTGATTATCTATAAAGACTCTGCTTTAAAATTATATGAAAAGCAAAAGAAACTTTAAGCAGGGTGCATTTTTGAAGGAACATTGAATTAAGTTAACAAAGGGTGTCAGTTCTTCTAAGAATCCAATTGACCTTTATGGCTTTAATTTCATTGGCAGTAGAAATCTGTGGGTCTGTAGAGAAGAAGAAAATGGAAGGGTGGCATGTGCTGAATCCCAAATCCATCTTTGGTCAACAGATCTTACCAAAGTCCTTAACGGAATAGAGAAGGTGACTAGTGGAAGATTCTCTCCTCTCCAAACCTATCATATGGCAGAAGACCATGAGAAGATGTGTGAAAGAGTACAGCTTCTCCAAGGTGAGCAGCCACAGGAAGGAGAACTGAATGTAGAGGAAAAATGAACAGCTGTCATGTTATCAATAACAGATAACTGCGTGGTCAGTAAACCGAGGTCCTGGCATTTTGCACCGCACAAGAGAACCAACACATAGCCAGAAGTTCTGCAGAAATGACTTCCGGGACTTTTTGCCACAGAATGCAGGGATGTGACTGTTCTTATGCCACCCACACCACCTGTCCCTATGGTGGCCACATGATAGGTACTCAGGATACACTCGATTTAGTTTTACAAAAGGTAAAAAGGGAAAGAAGAGAGAGAGTTGAGATAGATTTGTCCAGTTCTGAATCGAATTCTGTTGCTGATGGATGGAGCAGCGTGGTGACCTCTGTTTTTAATTTCTCAAACTGCTGGCATTTACTGAACATTAAAGTGTACTCTTGACTGATCCTTTCTTACCATATGCCCTAGTCACCCATCGAGGTCTGAATTGGCAGTTTCTCAGCGTGCCCCAAGTATACTTTGTGACCACGGGAGCCCGTGTTTGCTGTAATTATGCTCCTGGGCTGTGAAATCTGTTCCCTGTTGAGATTAAGAGAGGAGCATCTGTTGTAGAAATTAGGTTAAAGTGAAGGAGGCGCGTGCATTTGCTGACATCTTTTATCTTTACTATTGCTGTCTTGATTTTCACTTGATTGTATTTGTTCACTGAATCACCGTATAATAAAGCGATAGTAATTAGAACAGCAACCAACATTTACGTGATTTTACCGAGGGCCAGATATTGTTTAATCCTCATGGAAGACTGATTGAAAGTACTAAAATTGAATTATTTTTACAGATGAATAAAAACTGGAGTAACACAGAGGTTGGGTGATGACATCATTGTTATTAAGAAACAGAACCAAAATTCAGTCCAAACTGTCTTCCTCTTACACTATTAAAATATATATATTTCAAGCCGGGTGTGGTGGTTCATGCCTGTAATCCCAGCACTCGGGAGGCAGAGACAGGAGGATTGCTGAGTTTGAAGCTTGCCTAGGCTACATAGTGAGCTCAGAGCCAACCTGAACTACAAAGCGAGACCCTATTTAAAAGTATATATATATAAAAAGTATATATATATATATATATATATATTTTTTATATATATATTTCAACTCTATATAGCTATATACATCTTTCTTACATGTCCTTTGAACAGGTAGTGTGTATATATTAAAGCAGACAAGTTTGAATGATAATTGTCACTCTTAAAATTGTATTTTATGCCAATATGAGAACAGTTGTACACAACAATCACTTTCATGCTCCCAGCAGTGTTGCCTCCTTCATATATTACATGAAAATACATACAAATGAGATCCCATTTTATGAAACAGATAACTGATCTATATGACACTCTGTTGAGGGAACAGTTAATGAACAGGATCGTTACAAGTGAAACCCAAACAGATTCCAAAGTCACACACCTAGAAATATGGACACAACAGAGTTTAATTACACAGTGATGTACTTAAATTCTAAGATTCCTTCATTAAAAATACAAAATGAATGTTGATAAATTGAGACATGCCTTGGCATACATGTACTACAGACTTGGTATCCACTTTCATAGTCCTTCCCTTTCTCCTTCATTTCATACACTATCTAGAGTCATTCCTATCTACAACATATGTATACATATATATGGAGAGAGAATGGAGAAAGACGAGAGAAAGAAGGAGAAACCAAAGAGCGACAACATCTAAGTCCCTCGAAGCATAAGAATTGAAGAATTCTAGAAAAGGAATGATGTTGGTAGCATCTACTTGGAAGGCCTGTTGGATATCACCATTTTTTCTGGTTTCAACTACCAATTCTCAACTATGGAAGAAATATTTGACTGCATCAAGGAAAAGAACTAAAGAATACTGTGTACGTTGGCCTGCTACTGTTTAGCAATGCCTAGGCTTTGATGATATTGCATCTAGTTGAAAGCTCAGTGTTTATATTTCCTGAAATATAAGCTGAGACATTTTAAAATTTCTTCCAGAACAATGATATAAGATCTTATACAAAGGAAGGGGAATTTGAAAGCATCAAGTTTCTCTATCAGAAATGATGGATTGTATACTGCATAGATAGTTTCTGTAGTTCTGAATGTCTTTAGCAAGAACCCTAGAAAGGGAGAGAAGCTAAATAGGTCACCTGGCTACTCCTCTTCCTCAGCTTTACACCATTGACTTTTATAGTTAATTCAGAATTGATTTGTCATTCCAGAGTTTATATGTCTGTGTGTGTGCACACACATGTGTATGTGTGTGTGTGTGTGAAGTGTATATTAGTCAATACAGATTCCACCAAAGAGAAGAAAAAAAATCTTTAATCTTTTTGAGGAGTAAGAATATTTGGCTATTTTGAAAAATAAAAGGATATTTTGTTTCTGGGATAGGTAATAATAAGAGAAGGTAGATGAAAACACAGAAGCTATAAGAAAACAGAAGAAACTTACTATATCCCAGTATGGCTGATAGGTCAACAGGAAGCTAATTTTTCTACCTTCCTGGGAAGCAGAAAGCAGCTTCTGTGATGACTCATCACCTCCAACAGGACCACAGTTATCCAGACCATTGGGCTGTAGAAGGCCTGCATTGTAATGTTGGTTTATTAACAGGTATCTTTACAGCTTTTTAGTTGGGAGAACACAGAGCCAGAGTGTGGAGAGCTGCGATGTGCCGCGCCTTACAGATGGCGCCGGTTTCCACCTTCCGCCAGTCTGCTGGC
>PVIC010024325.1:0-26113 GCA_004025085.1 Thryonomys swinderianus | reverse complement strand
TCATTGAGGGGATACACAGTGAAGAGACAAATGGAACAGTATATTCATTCTCAAGTCTCCCATTCAGAGATAGGTAGTGAAATAGGTGGCAAATCTTTGAGAGATTTCTAAATGCAAATTGAATTTCTAGTTAAGTGCACTTGAAGGGCAGAGCCCTGGTTATCCCAAGTACATTCCCTCAGGTGAGAATGCCAGGAGCATGACCTTGACCCCTTGTTGAAAACACCCACCCCGAGGCTCTCCTCCACAGAATCCACAGAGTTTGATACCACAGAGCTGGGAGAGTGCTCAGGAATCTGGATTTTAAGCAAGCACCATGGAGGGTTGAGATTAGCTTGTTGAAGTGATGGCGAAATCACTGCATCGCAGGGTTTCTTTGTAAATAGTTGCTAACTCTATAGTACAGAATGAGTATTCCCTACCTGAAAAGTTTAGGACCAGAAACATAGTGGATTTCAGACCATGGAATATTTGCATATATATAAATAGGACATCTTGGAGAGGGGATCCAAGTCTAAACAAAACAAATACATTTGTTTCATGTATGCCTTATATTCATAGCCTGATAATCATTTTATGCTGTATTATTCATATCAATTTTAGGTTACGTTTTGTCTCTGACCCTTCACATGAGGTCAGATGGGGAGATTTTCACTCTTGGTGTCAAGTTGACATTGAAAACATTTTGGCTTTGGAGTATTTCTGGTTTTGGATTTTCAGATGAGGATTGATTAATCTGTACTATGAAGTATAACATAATTGATTTTCTGCTTATATGCCATTAAGTTTCTGAATATATTTTAAATTTTATTGATAATTTCCATTGAAGTATGGGGTTTGACACACTATGTTTTCATTGTTCAGCACCTGGTCTGTCAATTTCTTCCACATCCCTCTATAACCTTCATTTGTAAAATTGGGGGTTCTTTTGGAAATTATATTGATTTTATTTAAGAAAAACCCAACTCACAACCAGGGGATAGATTGGGCTTTGGTGATAGTCATGTTTCAGAACTGCAGGACTTTTCTTTCTTCCTCTATCCCTTCCTTCCTTTCTTATTATTTTATTTCATATTTTTTTTTCTTTTGAGAAAGGGTCTCGCTTTGTAGTTCAGGCTGGCCCTGAGCTCACTATGTAGCCCAGGCAAGCCTCAAACTCAGGTATCTTCCCACCTCTGCCTCCTGATTGCTGGGATTACAGGCATGAGCCACCATGCCCAGCATTGTGGGGTGTGGTACTGATGGCTGGCGGGCATGAGTCACCATGCCCAATATCATATCATTGTATATAGTTACTGGGATTGAACCAGGGACCTTGCGCTTGCTAGGCAGGTGGCAGAACCACTGAGCTAAATCTCCAGCCCTACATTCTAGATATTAGTCTTCCATCTGAGAAAAAGCTGGACAACATTCTTTCCATTCTATCGGTTGCCTTTCACTCTGTTGGTGTTTCTTTCACTATGCAGAAGATTTTGAATTGGATATCCAGTTTGTTGGTTCTGGATACTATTTCCTGTGTAGCTGGCTTCTGTTCAGGAACTACAGAATGAAAAAGGCTAAATTAAAAAATTAATCAATGGGATATGAGAAGAGAGAAAGAGAAGATGAAGGTCATTTTGAGGAGTGAATGAAAGCTGAAGGGAATAATCACAGGAAAGAATGAATGAGAAAAAGGAGAAAAGAAAAATAGGAAAATATAGAAAATGAAAGTGAAGAAGGAAGTAAAAAGCTGAAAAGGGACAGCAGAGCAGAACAAAAAAAAAGAAAAAAAATAATAAAAAGGGTGAAAACAATTCTAAGCTTTGCAAAAATACAGTGAAAGAAAAAGGAAAATATTTATTGATTTTTTTAGTGTTTGAGACAGAGTTTTACTACGCAGTTCAGACTGACATTGAACTCCCTGTGTAGCCCAGGCTGCTTTTGAACTCACAGAGATCCTTCTGCCCCAGCCCCTGAGTGCTGGATTGTAGGAGAGCACCTCCATACCCAGGAAAAAAGAGAAATGCTAACAAATAGAAAACAAAATGATTAAGAAAAGTTCCTCTATTTTGTGCCCCCCTCCATACCAGGAATCAAACTCAGGACCTTGTGTTTTTGAAGGAGTGGTTTCTTTCCAAGGTCTGTAGTTTTGGGATCCAGCCAGTCACAATTTTTCCCATCTAGCTTTAGGGTCTCTGGGTTTTTGAGGTACTCTGCCTGCACCAGAGGCCATTCTGTTCATCTACCCAGACTGTGTTTACCACCCAAACCAAGATATGTTCTTGCTATAGTTGGCAGACAAGAAATGCAGGCTACTTGCCGGTCTTGGCTGGGCATAGGCTATAAGCTGAGGCTACAAGTGGGTTCTTGGGCTTATTGTGGTCACTTGTGCCTGGCTGCTCCCTATGGAAGGCAGGCCCAATGGCCTTCGAGCCTGAGGTTTCGTTTCTCACAGGAGTCTAGGTCTGGCCCACTCTCTCTGCAGTAGTCTAGTTGGCTTGTATGCAGTTACTCTGAAGGGTAACCCTGGAGTCCCTGGGGTTGCTGGCCATGTCTGTGCTTTCTGGCTGGGCCTGCTGTCTTTCCAGGCTTGCTCTCTCTCTCTCTGGGTTTTGTCCTGGGTTAATTGCTCAGTCTGTGCCTCTGCTACCCCGTGGCAAGGGGAAGCAACATGGATAGCCAGTTTGGAGCTGGTGAACAGTCATGCCCTTGAACATCACATATCTAGTCGAGTACAGGCCTATTTTAAGACTTTTCATAATAACAGGGAGCAAGGAAACCTGTGACTGGAGGCATACTTTGTTTCTGTCAGGAGGATAACTTTGAATGATATAAATATAGTAAATAACAGTAGAAGAAAATATAGAAAATAACAGCAGGCATCATATACATATAAAACTTCACTTAAATTGAGGACAAAATTCAATTTTTTTATTTCACACAAAACTCAAATATTTCAAACAGTTTGTCCCTGAACAACCAATTCACAAAAAAACAACTTCTAAAAAATGCATTCTTCTGAGATTTAAGGACAGTATGTATCTTGTTAAAATCATCAATGCCTTACTTGTATATCACAGTGAGATTTTATGTTATCACATTTACGTTTTTGGTACTGGAGACAGAAGCTACCCTGGGCAAGTACCCTACCACTAAGCTACTGCCCAGCCCCCACTGATCATGTGTGATCTCTTCTCGTGTAGCCTTACAAGGCTAGTTGAGAGATTTCCCCAAAATTATTATGTAAGCCATGATAAGCTAATGTTGTAACAGTAACTCTAAACTTTCATTGGCTTGTGCAATAAAAACTGTACCTTCTGATTATGGAACAGTCCAATATGGATGTCCCTGTAAGTTGAGTATCTGCCAAGTAGTGATTCAAGCCTCAAAGTCCTTCTGTCTTTTGGCTCTCCCCTTTTCCGAGGGGTTGGGACCTTTTCTGTTCAGCTGTTAGCAAATGAAAGAAGGTAGAGATTGCAAAGGTATTTGTAGGAAGGCCTAAAGTGGGATGTGTCACTTCTATCCATACTCTATAAGCCTTCACTCAGTCATGTGACTCATGTAACTGTGAGGGAAGCTGGACAATAGTCTGTGTGCCTAGAAAAAAGGACATAGAATTTCCCAAAACACACCTCTGTCAAAGAACTCATCTCATTTTCCTGAAATGATCACTTTGATTTCAGTGTCTCTTCCTCCGCCCCCACCATGATACAGTGGGCAGCCCAGGGTAAGCACTCTTGTAATTCCTTTTGGAGCTTTCAGACCTAGCATGGCACTTCTTGTGCAGTAGACACTTGCTTATGAGGCACCAGATGTCAGATGCTTCATCCCCACTGTCAGGGAGATGACACATGAGCAGGGTGCCAAGAAATACAGAACACGTGTCCAAGAGGGTGGCTAAGGTGATGTTGAGCTTCTAGGGGATTGGACTAGCATGAGCTCAGATGCCAACCTCAAGGCAGATGGCTAAGGCACTGGGGGGTTGCCTCAGGCTTGGGATATGTGGAGAGCAGACTTTGCTTTATTGTTCCCAGCATCCTTTCACCTCTGCTTTAGAAGCACCATTGAAGAAACAGCCATTTATGCTTTCTCATGACAGGTGACTGCTGTGTGAAGCCATGAGGGGCTGAGCACCAATATTATCTATAGTTACTGGCAGCATTTCATTTTTGGTAGGTGGTGCATTCCACTAGCTAGAGGGTGGTTGATGCCAGATACTGCACTGGCCCTTGCAGTTCAAATGAGTAGCTGGCCAGGGCATGACTGTTGGAGACATGATCTGGGAGTCACCATAGAGAGAAGTTGGTAGTTGAAGGAAAAGGGGGTTGAGGAAACAGGGATGGGCTAGGTTCCTCAAATTGTTTGCATCATTTCCTAACTCTGTGCCCAGTGATCTCTCACCAATAATTTGAAAAAAACAACAATGGGCCTGAGATTTAGCTCAGTGATTCTGGCACCTGTCTGGTAAGCAAAAAGTCTCTAGTTTGATCCCTGTCATAAAAACCCAAACCAAACCAAAACAAAAAACTAAGAAAGAAAAGAATAATGATGGAAGTCTTACATCATGAAAATTAGCAAATGCCACAAATCTACTTATTTTGGGAAGGCAGTTGGTGAACATGTACTCCTGTAACTCTTGCTGGAAGGGCACGATAGATTCCCTCTTTCTGGCCCCCACATCTTGTCTCTCCATTTCTGATTTGAGACTACCTCAGATTCTTCCCGTCTAAACTTTTCTGGGTGGGGATGGGGTGTCAGGACCTTTGGGAATTTTGCCAAGGTCTTGTGAGATTGCTTGTGTTCAGTGTTATTTTCATATAAAGAAAGCACGCTGTAATTTAAAGTAAACTAACTGGTCACACAGGTGACTCCAATGTCCTATTTGGAAAATATGCCAATTTTTGGACCTCTCATGAAGCTCACCATCCCGAGGGTTATCTACAGAGTTGTGCTGCAGAGCCTGCTCCACAGAGGGGCAGTGTGGGTGTGGCCCAAGGGCTTGTCGGAAATGCAGAATCTCAGGCTTCGGCTTTGGCCTACTGAATCAGAATGTGCAGTTTAATAATACCCCCCAGCTAAAAGATGAGAAGATGGAGTTTGCATGTGCCAGTGGCCAGCATGTGTTCGAATTCCCTGGGGCCTTACTAAGGCAGACTGCCTCTCCTGTCTCCCACAGTCTCTGGTTTACGAGGGCTAGAGTGGAGGCCGGGGGCTTTCAACAGAGTGTTTAGGACATCCCCAAGCTGCTGGCCCAGAGATGCACTTTGAGAACTGCCTGAGGCATATGGCCAGATGACATGTAGGATTTGGGCAGCTCTCTTTGGCTGTGGCAGCCTCTGAGGAGGCCTGTCTGGCTCACCTTGGGTAGCATGATGGGGAGGAGCAAACGCAAACTTCAGTCTGAAGACCACAGTGTCGGTCTTGGACTGAGCTTGTCCTTGACTCTTGCTTTTGTTTTCTTCATCTGAGAAAAGGAATAATAGCAGCTACTTCAAAGTCCTGCCATGAGGATCAAAGAAAATACTTTGTCATCTCTTGAATGTGATATAAATGTAAGCGGTTACTAATTGAGAACACGAGGCAGCAAAAAGTTCTTTAAATAAAAAACAACAAATTTTCCAAGTCAGAGACTTCTGGGGCAAATTTCACCATGTTTCCTTAGTAGTGGGTTCTCTTCGGGGATGCTTTGCTTCCTTCTATTTTATTTATTGCCATTCAGGGAAATTACCATACTGCTGAATATGTTTTTTGGAAAAAAAACTACCTTCTGTATTATTTTCAAGGACTGTTGCTGAGTTTGACTTTTGTTTTGCTTTTTGATGTATCAGAGCAGTGGGTGGCAGTGCTTCCATCATCCTGCCCATATCTGCCCCTGGACTGGGGATATTAGCACTCCTGAGCTGCACTCTGGAGCGTTCTGCCAGCATATTTATAACTCACTGGAGCACGTCATCAGCACCACCGCCTTGCTGTGTGAGTGTTCCAACACTCCGTCTTCCTGCTCTCAGAGGGCTCCTTGTGAGGCTATCATCTCAGTAACGCCTTGGCCAGGACATCCTGACTATTCTTTTGTGTGTTCACAGATTTCTGCAAAGCACTTTTGGGGTCTCTGTGCCTGGCCAGGCAATGAGGCTTTCATTCATTGCTGTACACTAGGGAACGGTACACAGGCTTTATAGTTGGGCATATCTGTCTTTGGTTTGGCCTCTGTGGCTTATTACTTCAACTTGGCTGCATGCTGGACTTGGTGGGAAGACTTACAAATAGTATGTACGCAAGTTCCTACTCCAGAGATTGTAATTTAGTTGGCCTGGTGCAGCCTTTAAAAACTCCTGTGGTATTTCTATTAATTTGAGACCCAGTAAGTGTAACGAGGAGTTTCCTAATGGTTCTAAGCTTCAAATTTCCTAATATGTAAAATGAGTATAATAATATATCTCTTATAGCTGTGATGTGAGGCTCAGCTGCTAGTATGAGTTTATATGGCATGATCCTGCAAGCTAGAGAGGCCCCTCCTTCTGCAAACCATTTCTACTTCTGCCACACTGCCTCTTCCACCGCCAGGATCTGTGCTCTACCCTGCAACTTTCCCACTTCATCTGATTCATCAGCATCCCCTGAAAAGACTGTCTTTTGAATTGATGGAAGGACATCTACCAGCCACTGACCTTGCGCTCTACACCTATGGAGCCAGGACAGCTCAACATGCAGCAGGCAGTGTTTTAAAGACAGAGAAAACACAGATCTTCCATAGTGCCAGCATCCTACCTCTGGACCTGACAGATTCTAGGTCAGTGAGGGTGAACCTGTTAGAGCATTCAGTGATACAAACAGCCCACTGTGGCATGTGTGCCATAGGTTGGCCACCAGTCTTCCAAACCATCAGTGCAGCCTGCATCTCCCCAGCATGGCTGGCCTTTCTGCCTACTATCTTGAGCAATAACTGTGCTCATTATCCCCTCCGGTATGTGGCCTATTTCTCTGCTAGGGTTCTCACACCCTGGTCCCTACACCAAAGCCTTCCAACCTTTTGGAATGACTCAGGCCCTGTCTCTTTCATGAAGCCTACTTTGTCTCTCAGTGTGAGGTCCGCTGTTCATCTAGGAAAGTGGCTGGCACACACTTTTGGGTGCTAGGGTCTCCCAAATAATTATTTATGTACTTGCCTCATCTCCTCTGCTCAGCTATAAGCTCCAGGATATCAGGGAGTATATTTTCATCATCTCTCCATCTCCCCAGAATCTACAACTGTTAGTCTAAAAGAGTTAACTCATTTAGTGAAAGAAGGATTTAACTTGGTCACTTTCTCAGAGTTGCGACAAAATACCTGACACCCACAATGTAAAGAGGAGAGGTTTATTTTGGCTTACACTTTTCGAAATTTCAGCCCATGCTTGGCAGGCTGAAATGCAAAAATGGCCTGGTGAAAGGACCTGTAGCAAAGGAAAGCTGTGCATGGTCCAGCCGCCAGGAAGCAGAGAAGGGAGAAGCAGGGTAGGGATGTCTGGCCTTCAGGTCCCACCCTTGTGACCAGCCTCTTGTGCTCAGGCCCTATCTCTTACCCAATCACCTTCCAAAAGCCTTCCCTCTGAGTATGTGAGTTTTGTGGGCGTCATTCTTGATCTAAGCCAGGGCTGATGCCATATGTATTTCAAGTGTATCATTTCACTTAGAAAAAGGTTTATGTATAAACTGAAATCTTGAGTTGACTATTCCTGCTTTACATTTCTCAAGGCACGTGTACAGCACTGGGCCCACAGTGAGCACACCTCCTCCTATGCTGGAATAGGGACGTGTTCCCCCGTGATCCAAAGGAACGATGCAAAATGGCGTTTTGCTACAGTGGTCTGAACAGAGCCTGAATGAGGGCTCCTCTTGGCTGATTTGGGTGGTGGTCTCTGAGAGGGAGTGCGATTACCCCAGCAAGATCCCTGGATCTAAGAAGAAAGATCCTTACTTTTCAATTGAAAAAACAATGAGGCTTTAATAAAGTCTATATAGCTGGCTACGGACCCTATACTTGACTGTGATGGTACACGTGGTAGCTTTGCTTCCATTCAGTAGACTGAAAATAATCTTTTTAAAAATTGATTTTATTGGTACTTTTTATATATACATCATGATCACACTTCGACATTGAGAATTTGTACCAGTACATGACATGACTTAACTCTCATTTTTTTCCCATTCCCCTACCCACCCTAACACCCCCACCCCTATATGCATAGGCTTTGTTTCCTTTATTTACCATCAAGTTTTTTCTCTCCCTTCTTTACTTATTCCTACCCCCTTTTCCCCTTGAATATTTTTTGTTTCACAAAATGATAATCTTGAGTGGCTGTGTATACATGTAGATTTATGAATTTTATTATCTAGTTTAGTTTAATCTTCTCAACATTATCAAGTAGCTTAAAAATTACTGCAGAGCAACACAAATGAAAGCTATTAGTAATAATGTGAGCAGAAGCAAGTAGCAGGAAAATGGCAAGAAGGACCCTTCTCCACTAGCATGTCATCTTGGTTAGCTAGACATCAGGGAGGAAAATGGTAATCTGACAAGGGCATGTCAAAAGTTTTGAAATAGTTAAGACTATGTGAAATATGTATTATTATCCACTTTTATTGCATTAGCCTTATCATATATAGATAATGTGTTTTGAAAAATGACGGTAATGTTTGAAGCATTAGTGACTTTTGAAACTATTATTTTATTTTATTTTTAAAATGTTTATTTCTGTATTTGTTGCAATATTCCTGTTACATTGCTATACAAATTAAAATGGACATCTATGTATCGGCGCATATGCTGCAAAAATATTTTTCTGATAAGAGTGCAGATCCCCTCTGTTAGAGTAGCATGCAGATGAGCGTGTGGGTGGTTTTGGATGAGCTGGCTAGCATCACTGTGTCATACTGCTGTCAAGTTTCAGATGGACCCAAGAGCCATGTTAGGACTTTGTGTTATTATTCACCATGGTAATGGCACAGCTGAGAGAGGACGGGCCATTAAAAATCCATCATCACCATTAAGTTAGAAATTAACTCAGATCACACATCCTTCTGAGGTCAGAGCATCTTTTGCTTTTAGGAAAAGGCCATACCTGAAATAGCAGCTTTAAACATGTTTTATGTGCATTACAGAAGCATATGGGATTGTTCATATGTTTGGAAGTAAACAGCAACAGGAAAACTTAGGAAATTCCTCTTTGTCAGGCATTGTGTTATTTATTTTAACCTCATAATAACCCTGTGGGGCAGGGATCATCCTCAGTGTACCACACGGGAGGATAAATCAGAGAGCTTAAGGGACTCCTTTAAGTGACAGGATAGAAAACCAGGGTACAAATTTAGATGATTTATATTAGTCAGTATTTTTCTGTTAGTTTCCAAAGGCAAAGAGTAGGTGCGATTTGTATCGAGTCACCTGTAATGCAGAGGCAGTCCCAGTTTCCTGCCATGGAGAGCTGGGCAATCGTGGATGCTCTGCCCGAGGAGAAAAAGCGCAATGTTTATTCTCAGGCCTGGAGATGGAATCTCCGCTTCCTGAGGCTGCAGTGGATGGTGAGAGACAAGCCAGTTTGGGTTGTGCTCACTGATACTGTATCACCTCATGTCATTTCTCAAGTAAAAATGCTGCATTTTTATAGGAACCAGAGGTGTCTCCTTGGAACTTGGCCAACCGTTTTACTGCTGGCGTTCTGCAGAGCATCAGCTATCGACCCGAAATACAATAAATGCATTTCTCTCTGTTAACAGGACTATTGCCAACTATTTGGTGTGGAGAATGGTTTATTCCAGAATTCCAAACCTTAGCAGGCGCTTTCAATATAGGTGGCTGGAATTCTCACGGGTAAGTTTAAGAAAATTGTAATGTAATATCACTAGATAACTTTACATGCAAGAAGAATCCATACATTATTTGATCCAGTAAAAATCATCTTTAAGGATGGGACAGAGGGAACTAGCAGTTCAAACTCTACTTCTTAAAATTACTTTTCATTCGGGTGTAACTTATACACCCTAAAGGTACATTCGAGTTTTATTTTGATTGTGCTGAATAGATACTTATGGTGGCAGGGTGACCACATTGTTTCCAAACGCTCCTCCACCCCTGAACTTACTTTTATTTTTCCCAGTTCTTTAAACTGGGTGACTTTAATTGTAGTTTAAGCATTTGCTAGTGGTATGCTTGTAACCATCTTTTATTTATATTTATTTTTAAAAATTTTCACTGATAGTAATTGGGATGGTCATATATATTTGTTGGGGTACAGTGTTATGTTTTGATCTATCTAGACATAGAAGGAGTCAAACAAGTTAATACAGCTATCATCTTACTAATGTATCTTTTTGTGTTGAGCATGTTAAAATCTATATTAGCATATTTGAAATATATATGAGTATATCTGCTATCACTCTATAGAAAGGGACATTCAGTGTGATCTCACTTATGTGTGGGATCTAAAGTAGCTCTCTAACAATAGACAAGTTCTGTATGATCTCAGGTATATATGGGATCTGAAAAAGGTTTCTCTTGGAAACAGTTGAATGGCGATGCCCTGGGGAAGGGAGGAGTGGGGAAATGGGAGCTATTGACCAAGGGTACAAAGTTTCAGTTAGACTGGAGGAATGTGGTTTCTTAATCTATCACATCAAACTATCTTTTATTTTCAATATTCTAAATATTCAAAATGTGCATGATGTATGCATTAGATTATACATTTCATTTTTAATTTGGGGTTATGATTTTATTTTAAATATTACCAAAATTTTTAATCTTATATCTATCTGAACTCTGTGAGGCCCCATGAGACCTACCCCAGTTCCATCTCTTTGAAGACCTCACTTAAGTGCCAGAATTGATTTCTTTCTCCCACTCACCCAGCTCTCAACTCTGTGCTCCATGGCTGCCCTGGCTGCCTCCTAAGTGACACAGATGCCACTCTTATCCATGCTTCTGATGCTAGCAATTCTGCTACCACTCAACAACTTATAGATTTTGTGACTTGGGAAAAATACTTCATTTTTTAGCAAGTGAAGCTTATGAATAGTAAATGTTATCAGTTTTGATTGCTTTTAATAGACACTAGTTATTAGAAAAACTAGTTAAATACAGAAATTCTTAGTGGGTGATTGATTTGAAGAGTAATGAAATTGTTTGGGTTCATCTCAGCTCTTTAAAGTCACTAGACTATGAAGTCACTTTTATTTTGGGTTTCTCCTATAAGAGAAACTATGTGATATTTATATTGCAAAATATAAGAGCAAAATAAAAAATAGTGGGAAAGAGGGAGGTAGATCTTTTGCAAATAGGAAGGGGGCCAAGAGATGCAGTGGAGAGAGAGGAGGGGAGCAGTATGAGAAACGAATTAAGGTGTGTTATGTACAGGGACTGACTCCCCACGAGGTATGTAACCATTATGTACTGCAAACACTGACTAATAAAGATTGAAAAAGATGAAGTCACTTTATAGAGGATAGCATAAAATAACTGTATTTTTAGGTGATATAAAACTGTTAAGATAGAAAACAAGTAGACTTTTTGGTGTGAGTGTATTTTTATATCTTATGAATCACATAAAAGATGGTATCCAGCTGCTTTCTACCCCTACTATGAAGAGAGAGAGAGAGAGAGAGAGAGAGAGAGAGAGACAGAGAGAGAGAGAGAGAGAGAGAGACAGAGAGAGAGACAGAGAGAGACAGAGAGAGAGAGAGAGAGAGAGGAGAGGGAGAGGGAGAGGTGTAAGAAGTAGTGTGTGAGAATTTGAGGTTAGGTATGAGGGGATGTTTTTTGAGTGCAAAGTGGTAAATTTAATCTTAAGTTGCCAAAGAAGGTTGTCAGATCTCTTTCTCTAGAGGTTTTAAAAATAGATTCATCCCTCACCTTTGACAGGGTCATATTATCAGAAAGCAGAAGAGGAACAGGTGAGCTGAAGCATTAATCTCTTTTGCCCTCTTCCAACAACCTGGATCTTGTACTGTGTGAGGGACGCTCCGGCTCACCATCCTTGGAGTCCGACTCTTTCCCTGCCGGCCTATGTCCCCAGCCTCCAGGAACAATTTGAATGACATTTTCCCCTCTGTTTTCATCCCCACGAGTAAACTTTTGAGGCTTCCAAATCTTGCTTGGAAGCTCCTACTAGTTTGTAAATGTTTTCTTATAACGGTATAATTGGGACAGATGGGAAAAGCGTTTACATCTGTATTTTAGTTGTTTATCGGTATGTTCTCCTCTGTTACACAGTGTAAATATGCTCCCTTATTGGTCCTGGTGGGCCATGTCCTCCTGATCTGCCTTGTCAAGTATACTACAGAGAGCCAGAAAAGGCTGGCTGGCAGCAACTCTGATCACCACTGATCCTAGAACTTTCCCAGTGGAACTTCAGTTCTTCATGGGCATTCAGTGCTATCTGGACATTTGAACGCGAGTGTCCCGTCATGTCCATGCTGAGCACAGACAAGCTGTGCCATTGTCCAGAGTCTTGGGCTAATGGGAAAAAATCAGAAGAAAAAGTGAAATACATTATTTTTCCCCTGTCAAAACATTTTCACTTAGTTTTAGGTGTAACTAGGGAGAAGCAGAATTTGTTTTCTTCATCTGATTTCACCTTTGCCTTGCTGTGTGACACGTACATGTGAGGCGGGTTGTGCAAGGTCTTGAAGATGCTTTTCTTTAGATGGATTTAAGTATTTTTGATCATATGTTTTACCCAAATGAAGCTAAAGTCAGATCGATTATCTCCCACAGGTAATTCAGGGAACCACAACATTGCTGCCTCAATGGGACAAATGTGTCAATTTCATTGAAAGTGCACTCCCTTATGTTGTTGGAAAAATGTTTGTGGATGTACATTTCCAGGAAGATAAGAAAGAGATGGTAAGTGGAGCTCCAAATGGTCAAACAAAGCAACTAAACAACAAGTGCAACAACAAAACGGTGGCGGCCTAGCCAGATCTGACAAGGAGGTCCTAAGCAGGCCGCCTCCATCCTTCTGGATGGTACAGAGCTGTAGGTTTTCTCTTCCGGTTCTTTCCTCTTCTCAGAGAATCAGGTCAAAAGGTCATCAAAGGAGAGTGAGATAGGTGAGCAGATAATGAAGACTGGAGTGGAAAGCAGAAGGTGTGACACAGTTGTTCAGAGGAGTGAAGGAGTAATTCATCTCAGGAAATACACTGAACCTTTTTGTAGGCAGGCCAGGTTTCCATATAGGAAAACCTTGAGGTTCAAGGTCAGGAATTTAAGGAGAGACTCACCGCCATGGCAACATGTTCTTTTCTATCTGTTTCACTTGCATTGGAAGAGAGGGTGAATTTTTTTTTTTCCTCCAGCTTCATTGAGGTGCATTTGACAAATAAAATTTATATATATTCAAAGTATACAATGTGATGATTTGATATGCACTTTTACCACACCATTCTGTTTTTGTATATCATGAGAACTTATTATACTTAGAAAATTTTAGTTATATAATATATTACTAGTAACTAGTCACTGTGCTGTACATTAGCTCTCTAGAATTCATCTTACAACTGATAGTTTATGTCCTTTGACCATCATGTTCCTATTTCTTTACTCTCAGCTCCTGGATTTTATGAGTTCAACATTTGCAAAAGATTATATATATAAAACTGAGAGTGTACTGTGTTTGTTTTTGTGTGTCTCAATGATATTATTTAGTACAGTGTTCTTCAGGTTTATTTACATTGTTGCAAAATGCAAGATTTCCTTTTATTTTTATGGTTGAATAATATTCCACTCTATGTATGTGTGTGTGTGGATTTTCATGTATTGATGGAAATTTAGGTTCATTCCACTTCTTGACTATTAACATTATTGCTACAAGGAAATGGTATAAAGATAACTCTTTAAGATCCTGATTTCATTTCCTTTGGGTCTATTCCTAGTAGTGGGATAGCTAGATTTTATTTTCTCTCATGGTTATACTACTTTATATTGCAGCAAATAACTTACAAGCATATTCTTTTCCCCATACCCTTGGTGATACTAGTATCTCTTGGTTTGCTGGGTTTTGAACCCAGTCCCTTCATAAATAACTATGTCCCCCAGGCTCCCATTTCACTGAGATAGGGTCTTGCTAAGTCACTAACTTGCCTGAGTTGGACACTAACTTGTTACCTTCCTGTCTGATTCTCTCAGTGTGTTGGGATTATAGGCATGAACCACTACACCAAGCTCTCTTTCTTGACTTTTTAATAGTAGCCATTCTAAAACATGTGAAGTGATAGCTTTTTGGGTTTTTTTTGTTTGTTTTTGAGATAGGCTCTCACTTTGTACTTCAGAGTGGGTCTGAACTCGCTTTGTAGCCCATGCTAGCCTTGAACTTGTGGCAATCCTCCTCCCTCTGCCTCCTGAGTGTTGGGATCACAGGTGTCAGCCACCATGCCCAGCACTGTGGTATGTGATAATGGGGATCAAGCACAGGACCTTGCACTTGCCAGGCAGACACCAGAACCACTGAGCTAAATCCCTGGCCTGATAGCTTGGTTTTGATATGTCATTCTCTGAGAATTAGTGATATTGAGGTATTTTAACACCTGGTGGGTTCATATGTCTTTGAAGAAATGTCTACCGAGGTCTTCTGCCCACTTTTTAATTATTACTTTTTGATATTAAAAGTATGTATTTTGTTTTTGTTTTGTTTTGTTTTGTTTTGTTTTGTTTTGTTTTGTTGAGACAGGGTCTCGCTTTGCAGTTCAGGCTGGCTCTGAGCTCACTATGTAGGCCAGGCAAGCCTCAAACTCAGCAATCCTCCTGCCTCTGCCTCCCAAGTGCTGGGATTACAGGCGTGAGCCACCACGCCCAGCACTGAGGTATGTGGTATTGATTACTGGTGGGCGTGAGTCTCCATGCCCAACATAGTATGTGGTTACCGGGATCGAACTCAGGACCTTGCGCTTGCGAGGCAGGCACTGGAACCACTGAGCTTACCCTCCGGCCCAAGAGTATGTATTTTGAAAAGTTGATGTGGACTTATCCAGTTTTATTATGTGCACTTTCTTTTAATGAATTGTATTTTACAAATGTCATGAAGGAAAATATCCAAGTATAATTATTTAATAAATCCCTATAATTATCTTGAATGCAGATAGTTCTTAAACACTGGATTCAAAGGCAAAGATGTAATGTCTATTAAGTTGTGATGACTCAAAAAATTAATATTATATAATGACACATTGTACAGATTGGTTGGTTTACCAAAAAAGAGGTAGAAGGCCAATCTACCTAATGAGTATAGACACAAAAGTCCTCAGTAAGGTACTGGCAAACAGAATACAGAGGGTCATCAAGAAAATCATACACTATAACCAATTCGGGTTAAACCAGGGGATGGTTTAACATATATAAGTCAATAAATATAATACACTATATTAACAGAGTCAAGGACAAAAACATATGATCATCTCAGCAGATGAAGAAAAACCATTTGACAAAATCCAACACCCATTTGTGATAAAAACTCTACAAAAAATGAAATAGATAGTCTCTGTCTCAATCTGATAAAAGCCATCTATGAAAAACCAACAGCCAATATCATACTAAACAGTCAAAAACTGAAATTTTTCATGCTAAAATAGGGAAGAAGACAAGGAAGTCCACTATCACCATTCCTATTCATACAGTTCTGAAAACATTAGCCACTACAATTAGATAAGAAAAATAAATAAATATAGATAGATAGATAGGAAAAGAAGTTAAGCTGTCATTATTTGCAGATGACATGGTACTCTATATAAAAGACCCCAAACACCCCACCAAAATACTGCTAGACTTAATTGCCAGATTCAATAGGGTAGCTGGATATGAGGTCAACACTAAAAAATTAATAGCCTTCTTATACACAAATAATAGACTCACTGAGAGGGAAATTGAGGAAATAATTCCTTTCACAGTAGCATCCAAGAAAATGAAATACCTAGGAATCCATCTCACAAAGGACACAAAAGATCTCTACTTTGAAAACTAGAGTACTCTGAAAAAAAAAAAGATTGAAGAGGGTATCAGAAAATGGAAAGACATCCCTTGTTCCTAGATGGGAATAACAAATAGAGTGAAAATGGCCATACTGCCAAACTGCTAGGTAGACTGAGTGCAATCCCAATTGAAAGATCAACAGTGTATTTCACGGAACTAGAGAATATAACCCAAAAATTCATTTGGATCAAGAAGAGACCTAGAATAGCAAAAGCAATTCTAGATTATATGGACATGGTAGGGGATGTCACACTCTCAACTTGAAACTACAGTACAAAGCCACTGTGATAGAAACAACATGGTACTGGTAAAGAAATAGACCTAAAGGCTAATGAAACAGTTTAAAAGAAACAACTCCAGACATACTAAGGCAGTTCATCTTTGGCAAAGGAGCTAACCACTCTCAGTGGAGAAAAGATAACCCTTTTAATAGATGGTACAGGAAAAAATTGGGTTTCACCCTGCCAAACATTAAAACTAGATCTACATCTTTCTCCATGCACTAAACTGGAATCAAAGTAGATTAAAGATGTAAATATTAAAACAGAAACACTAAGCCTACTGGAAAATAGAACTGTTGGTAACAGTGACATAGAGAAAGACTTTATGAACAAAATATCAGTAGTATGGGAGCTACCAGAAAGACTCAATAACTGGGATCTCATCTTATTAAAAAGCTTTTGGTGGGCCGGAGGGTTAGCTCAGTGGTTCTGGAGCCTGCCTCGCAAGCGCAAGGTCCTGAGTTCGATCCCCGGTGACCACATATAATGCTGGGCGTGGAGACATGCCCACCAACAATCAACGCTGCATACCACAATGCCGGACGTGGTGGCTCACGCCTGTAATCCCAGCACTCGGGAGGCAGGGACAGGAGGATTGCTGAGTTCGCAGCAGCTTTCCTGGGCACCGTAGTGAGCTCAGGGCCAGCCTGAACTACAACGCGAGACCCTGTCTCAAAAAGCAAAAAAAGACAACCTACAATGTGGGGAAACATTTTTACTAGCTCTTTCTCAGACAAAGGACTACTATCTAGAACAAAAAGAACTTAAAAAAATCAGCCCCCACCCCAAATTTAAAGACCCCATTAAAAAATTGGCATTTGAAATGAACAACCATTTTTCAGTTGAAGATGTAAAAGCGGCAAATAAACATATGATGAAATGTTCAACATTGCTGGTCATTAGAGAGATGAAGATAAAAACAGCACTGAGATTCTACCTCACTCCAGAAAGAATGGCTGGTATCATGAAATCAACCAATAACAAATGCTGGCAAGGTTGTGGAGAGACAGGAATCCTTCTCCACTATTGGTAGGAATGTAGACCAATGCAACCACTGGGTAAATCAGTGAGGAGATTTAAACAAACAAACAGACTAAGATTAGAGATCCCTTTTGATCCTGTTATTTCCCTGCTGGGCACATTCATGAAAGAACTAAAAGCATCATACCATAATGACAGGCACACCCATGTTTATAACAGCACCCTTTGTACTAGCTAAATCTTGGAAACGGCCCAAATGCCCATCAACTGGAGAATGGATAAAGATGTGTTTTTTTTATTAAGTGGATTATTATTGAACCATAAGGAATGATAAATTAGAGATGCATATAGTTAAATGGATGCACATTGAGGTCATACTTATAAGTGAAATACATTCAACACACATGCGTAAATACCATATCATTTTTGTGGTGTGAGAAACTGAAAGTGGAAAGGAGGTACACCTGTTTTACAACAGGTGTTGTAAAACAGGAAAAAATCTTGAAAGGTGAAGAACTGGGGGAGGCAGGGGAAAGCAAAGAAGGGAAAGAAAAAATTAAAGGTAAAAAGGAAAAAAATGGAAACAAAGGTTATGTATCTGGAGGGATGTAGGGGTTGAAGGGAGGGCAGGAGAATGGGAAAATAAGAATCAAGACATATCATATATAGGTGCAAATTCTCAAGGATGAATGTAATCATAATATATACTTAACATGTACCAAAAAGCTCCATTAAAAAATTCAAATTGGGTGGTTTGGAATACCATAAATATAAATGCAGTTTCCTGAATAAATTTGTTTTTACTGTCTTTGGATAACTTCTGTTAAGTTTGACACTACATTTGAAACAAAGTCCTTTGCAGATAATTTCACAGAGGAATTAATTCTTTATTTCAAAATATTAAACACTCTCCTTGTGCACTTTATTTTTCTCCTTGGTTGAAATAAATGGATGGAAAACTCATTTAGTAATCAAGTGGCAACATTATAAGCTCTGTGAAAGATAGAAGAACAACTAAGGGATAACTGAATATATTTCACATATACATTCCAAATATATATACATATTCATATATATTCCATATATATGTATATATATACATAGGATTTCCATGTGTATAAATTAAAAATATAGACTATTTTGCATTAATAATTTAAAGTAATCTTATATTGAAATGAAAATATCTTTTGTTACTTTGGCTTGAACAAATGTATTATGTTTCGCCTGTTTCCTTTTACTTTTAAAATATGGCTATTAGATAATTTAAACTTACCTATGTGGGTCATATTCTAGTTCTATTGGATAGCGCTACCTTAGACCTCAAAGACAACTGTTCAGTCATCCATCTCCCTATTGTGACTTTACTGGCCTGTTCCTTGTATGCAAGCAAAGCTTACAGCCAGCAGCTCTGTCTCACTATCTAAAAGGCAGGAGGTTGTTCTAACTGACCTCTTTAGGTGGCGGTCTGATTATATATATACACACACACACACACACACACACACACACACACACACACACACATACATACTACACACACACACACACATATATATATATATATATATATATGAAAAAGGTTTTTTGTTGACAATAGAAATGTTTCAAGAAATATTAAAAATATGTGGATTAAATTTACTTTTCTCAGTTTTGGTGCAAAAGTCCTGTATGTATGCATCAACTTGTTACATTCTAAAATGAAGTTGACTTTGGCAATTTCCCACCTTATTTTGATGGACATGGGGGTTGCATGTTATTTATAGAGATACTCAGCTCTTTTCCAGAAAATTATTTGCCTCCCTTATGCCAAAGGTATTTGCTTCAGGGAATACTTAAGTTGGAAACTTGTAAGAGAAAAATCTGGTTTTTTATAGCCTTGTTTCAAGGCACCCATCCAAGAACCACCTGGAACCACTGATTTACACGCAAAACATTCTGTATTATTAGCTACAGTTCAGAGAAAAAGAAAAACAGAAAGATTCCCCAGTGGGACAAGTTTCAGAGTCTAATTCAGATGAAAGGGGGCCATTGTTATTTACTAAAAGAGTTTATTAGACAAATAATGCAGTAGGTTAAACTTCAGGTACTTTTCAGACTTTAATGATCACATGAATCACAGGTGTATGAATTACATGAAGATTTTGTTAAAATGCAGAATTTCACTGGTCTTTTTGAGTCAGGTTTAAGGGAGGCACTAAGAATTTCTCTAACAAGCTCCTAAGGGTGCTGTTGCTGCTTCTATTCTAGGAACTACACTTCAAGTACCAAGGCTTTCACTTCTTTCATTTCTTTGGAAAGAGTTATCACCATAAACAGAAACCCCAGTAGTCAAGGGAGGAGGCCACTTGACTTGGACAGCAACACTTCAGTTACCAAAACCTGTTGCGTTAGTACAAGTAACTGTTTCAAGTTTTAGATCATTAAACGTTTCTGTGATTCAGATTGGTTTAAATGGACCATACCAAAACTATGTAAGAACCTCGAGTCTTATCACCCGCCCCTACCATCCCTCCCGCTATTTAGCTTTCCTTTGAAATCTGGAACCTAGGTTTTTCTAGGGGACCTTACTCCTCTTCAGTAGCTCTGTTTCCAGAGCCTACTGGTAACAGGGTTGGTTCTACTGTCTGGCTTGACATTTTCTATTAGCCATGGTGAGTGGAAGAGCGCGCTTCAAGGTTTCCTTAGCAGAAGGCAAAGACTTTCCTTTCCATGCCCTTTGCCTGCCATATGTATCATATGTACCTGGCTCTTACTGACCTATCTACCTACCAGGGTTCCAGACTATTTTCTCATAACTGTCCATGTGTAAGCATGCACATGCACACACACATACACCAGCACACTTTGTACTCACTCACATAAGTATGGGAATTTGACAAATTTGATTACAAAGGGGAGGAACTCCATGTAGAAAAGGAGAGTCTTTTATCAGACCACCATCTAAAGAGGTCAGATAGAACAACCTCCTGCCTTTTAGATAGTGAGACAGAGCTGCTGGCTGTAAGCTTTGCTTGCATATAAGGAACAGGCCAGTAAAGTCATGATAGGGAGATGGATGACTCTTTGGACAGTTGTCTTTGAGGTCTAAGGTAGCACTGTCCAATAGAACTAGAATATGACCCACATAGGTAAGTTTGAACTTTCTAATAGCCATATTAGAAAAGCAAAAGGAAGCAGGTGAAACTAATAATATATTTGTTCAAGCCAAAGTAACAAAAGATATTTTCATTTCAATATAAGATTACCATAAAATTATTAATGCAACAATAGTCTATATGTTTAATTCATACACATGGAAATCCTATATGTATTTTATACTTACAGTATATCTCACTTTGAACTAACTACATTTCTAGGGCTCAGTCACCACATGCTGCTAAGTAGCTATCATATTGCTAGTGTAGAGACTGGAAAAAAAGATCTCTTGAACTCGGTGTAGCAAGGTTTGGTCCTTAAGTGAGCGACTGATAGTATCTAGGACTGGGAGGCTGTCAGTGTTGGTCCCTGGCCAGTGGCATTACAAGTGCTCTAAAGTTAGAGGGAAGGACTCAAGCAACACCAGAATTCATGCTCTGGGAACAGGAGTGGGAGTTGGAAGCAAAGTGCTGCTTGGTGAGGCTATTCCAGGTTTTCTAGGACATCAAATTTCTGTTCCTACTCTCCAGTTTAGTTTTATCATTGGCTCAGGGATCACGTAAGGTAGAGTCTAGAGGTGAAAGATATTTAGTGCCTTGGAGGTACAAAGACTTAGTCAAGCCAAAGCCAAGACTTCCAAACTCAGATACCTTCAGATCCAGTGAGTACAATTAAATAGCACACAGGAGTGAAGCTGACTAAGTCTGTGCACAGCCAGGGTAAGTGCAACGATGAGTAGAATTGCTTTTGGCCTTGGTGTCTGGAACATAAGCATGGTGGACAGCCTGCAGCACAGGATCCCGCCAGGGCTGGTCTCCAGCCAACTGTGTCCATGCAGAAATCCAAGTCTGTGGGACCAGATTTCTGGGTTTTATTATGCATTTTTCATTTTTTTCAAAGAGCCTAGAAATCTGGATTTTTGTGTAAAATCTCCCACATTTTAAATCTTAGTATTCTGAAGATCAGAATAAATCTACAGCGAGAATATTATATCATGAGTTTTATATTAACATTCTCCTCTAGTGTTCAGAAATAAAAATCATAATTCATCTGCCTGAGGGCATGTTGAATTTTTAAAATCTTATATAGATGAAGATCATATATAATTTAAAAATATATTATATTAACTATGCATTTAGCAAGTTGCTTTTGTGGAAAGGTAAACATAGGATAGAACATGAGGACTGATGATTTGTTATTACGATAAATGCAGGTGATGTTGTCATCCTAAGGTGACAGGCCCCATCTGTGTGCTTGTACTATAAATGATGGCAGACAGAATTAGTGTGGGGAGGCTGTTTAATAACACTATCCCTCGCTATTTTTCTCTTCTACTTAATTTCTGGTTCTGTCATCTGTGTCTGTAATATACATGTAAGCATCCTAGATAGATATCCAGGCCCATGGGAAGCAGGTGAAGATCCCAATGAAAACAAGTAAGCAAAGGGGTTGTCACTATGGGGCTGGGGTCATTGTGACAGTCAATATAATGGTTTCAAAATTTAGAGATTATAATAGTGGCAGTTCACTGTAACTGAGGCATAAGTAGGTGTTTAGCACTCTCCTAAGTGCTTTCAATGTGTGGCCTCATTTAATCCTAACAAGAACCTTGCAATGCCTATTAGTACTTTCCATTTCCCAAATGACACAATTGAGGCTCAGGGAGTTTATGTAAACTACCCGAGATCATATAGTATGAAAATGGCTGAAGTGGAGCTTAAGTCCACACAGTTTATTTTGAAGCCCATTTCCCATTCTACGTTAGGTTTTCATTTACTATAACAAATGAAACTGTAGAGAGAAAAGGTTTAATTCGGTTCTCAGGTTTGAAGGTTTCAGTACATGGGGGGTTAGCCCTGTTACTTTTAGTGCTATAGCAAGGCATCTTATCATACTATGCTGGAGTATGTCACAGATGAAACTGTTCCTCTTCTGGGCAGGGGCCAAGGACAGAGGCAGAGGAAAGGGCTGTAGTTCCTCTAACCTGTGAAAGGAAATGCTTTCAATGTCCTAAAAACCTTCTGGTAAGTTTCCCATATCATAAGGGATCTCTGCTGCTTCACTACAAAGCCACATCGAAGAGCAAGGCTTTAACAGATGGACCCTTAGGGGAACACATAGGGTACGGAATAAAGCACCTTCCCTTTTCTCTGAGAAACCTTGAATTATTACCCACTGTATGACAGAGTGAAAAGGTCAGAGCCCTCTCAGTGGCTCTTCCTGTAAGTAATTCATCCTTGTTAGGATAATATTGTAATAAGATCTTATAAAAATAAAAACATATTTCATATTTCTTAGAATTTTAAAGATAGCAAACAGCTAGATTAGGTTTTGTTTGTAGTATTTAAATATTTTAAAGATAAATATAGTGAAATCTTAATTTAAATTCAACCAGTTGACATTGCGCTTTTGTGTTTATATAATTTTCACAAAAAAGAGGAAAGCCATGCATGATTATCAGAGATTTGATCTAAGAACAACTTTCTTTCTTTTTACTTTTTTTGAGACAAGGTTTTGCTTTGTAGTTCAGGCTGGCCCTGAGCTTGCTATATAGCCCAGGCTACACTTGAACTCACAGCGGTCCTCCTGCCTCTGCCTCCTGAGTGCTGGGATTATAGGCATGAGCCACCACATCCACATTGTGGTATGTGGTTACTGGGGATCGAACTCAGGACCTTGCCCTTCCAAGGCAGACACCAGAACCACTGAGCTAAATCCCTGGTCCGACAACTTTCTAGGTATATCTCTGATTCAGTCTGTACACTGAGATCAATTTTTAGCTTTTCTATATATACCATTCTAAAGAATGACCTCTGAATTTTGGAACAGAAACCCAAGAAATTCTTTTTTTTAATTGAATTCTTTATTGGTACATTTTATATACATCTCACAATCACACATAACATTGGGGAATTTGTACCAATATATGACACAAGTTAATTCTCATTTTTACACATATCCCTACCCACCCACACCTCCCCACCCCCTATATACATGCTCTTTTATTTTCTTTCAGTATCATATTTATTCCTTCCCCTCATTACATTCCCACACCAAATTTCCTTTGGAGATTTCCCATTCTACAAAAACTGTCATACTTTCTAGAGCTCATTTGCATCTACAGGGCCTCATATCAAAGAGAAGATCCGGTATTTGCCTGTGAAATTCTTAAAGGTTAAAGCTTTTAAAAATATGTTTACCATTCTCAAGTTACTAACACATAAATGTGAACATACACAGAAAATATTAATTTTTCTACTATATTGATGCACAAAAGGTCCCTTTACTTTAACTATAGTTTCTAGAAATTTTAGTAATGTTGGAATTCCCATCTGAACATTTCAGCTGAGGTATGTTCTTCTGTCTTAAGCCATATCATGTTTAATACACTGTGGACACTATGTACCCAAATTTTATTCATATATCTGAACTGAGGTAATAGACGTATTTTTGGCTGTTCCCTCAAATTTTCCATGTTTTTGTTTGGGAGAATCCTGTAAGAAAAAAATTATTTTGATGCTCATTAAAATAGCTTTTAAGAAGACTTTATTCAGGACTCTTGGAATAGGTGTCAAGTCTTCTGCAATAGGGGAATGAGACTGAGCTCAATTCCAAATATAGCAAACACAGCTGGGGATTTTTAGCCAGCATGCAGAATGAGGGGGTCAGTGAATGGAAAATTACTAAGAGAAGACATTAAGTGCAGGGAAACTATTGGTAAACCATTGCAACAAGATTCTTGCTACATGAAGGCCAGAGTAATCAGATATTAAGTGTAGAAAATGAGGAATTTGGCTTGATATTAAGAGTGATCAGGTATTAAGGGCTGAGAATTCTTTGCAGATTGATTTAGCAGCATTCTCGCTAGAGCTTGGCTAGGTAGGCAAAGATGGGGCAAGAGGGTGGGATGAGGACAAGGTAAAAGTCCAGATGAGAAAAGACTTAGAGGAGTCTAAACTTCAGTGAAGGAGAAAATCTTTTACAAGTTCTCCTATCTAAGCTAAATGCATTAGTCACTTATTGTATATTCTATATGCTGATGGTTAATTAAAGTAGAGTAACTCTTGTTACCCTTCCAATTTAGACTTTACTAAATGAATAATTTAAGCCTTATTGTATAAAACAATCCAATAATTTTTTTTGTGCACTCTGGCAGTTTATTTTTTGCCTGCTTTAGGAGAAGGACATTGTTCATGTCTCTAGTAATGCCACCAATGACCTACAGTGGCATCCATTTTGTTTCTGAACTGCTCTCTGCGTGAACAATTCCAGTGTAATTCTTATCTTAAAAATAGGGTTCTCCTCCTTCCCATACTGCTGCAGCTGGTGTCACAGACTTAAATACCCACATAAGTCCAATTGCTGCGGCAGGGTATGAACTTGTAACCCTCATATACTAGGTGTTCGCCTCATTAGTGGGCCAAGATAATTGAATTGATGTGCTGCCATTAATATTCTTTAAGTTTCCCTATTCCCTTGTTCATCGTTTCTCTCTGTGGTTGAGTAAATGAGATGTAACCATAATGTTGATAACAGAAGTCACATGAAAGTCAGTTTCATGCATTATAGCATTGCTCTTATTCTGGGAGCATCTGCATTCACTACAGATGTAGCTACTCCTGAGGGCTGCTTTCAGTAAGACCATTGTTCAGATAAAACTATCTTTGTTTGGCTGGCTATGAAGTATCTTTGTTTGTGTTTATCTAGTAAATGCTATTGGCTATTAGCAAGATTATTTTCCAGGGAAATTTTGCCAAAGACCTGCTTGAATTAAGACAAACCAAAATGATTTGGATTTGAAAGGACTTTTAAAATATACTTATAAGGTATTGACCTTATATAAAATTACATCAAGCCAGGTGTAGTGGCTTATGCCTGAAATTCCAGCACACTGGGAAGCTGAGGCAGGAGGACTACAAGTTTGATTTCAGCCTCAGCAACTTGTCTCAAACCAAAAAATAAAACAGGGTTGGAAATGTAGCTCAGTGCAAAGGCCCTGGTAGCAATCCCTTGTATCATACACACACACACACACACACACTCTCTCTCTCTCTCTCTCTTGCATTGGTATCTCATAACCCAGATCTGTGCTTATCAATTTGGACACATGAGTTAATGCCTTTGAGCCCATTTTTCTGTTCAAAAATAGCACATGGGTTTCTGTTGTCACAGGAGTGCTGTCTAACAATCCATCATGAAACCTGCCTGGCATTCAACAGTAAGCAGTAACTGCCAATGGGTTTGGAGTAGGTGGTGGTCCCTTACATTGCTGTGCTTGTTTTGGCTAGACTTGCTTGAATGTTTAGGGTTTGGCCAACCTAGGTTGGCATAGGTAGACATGACTGAGGCAACCAGGCCCTGCTCCACAAGTCTTGCTTCCTTCAGCTAGCTAGCCTGGGCATGTTCTCATGGCACTGGCAGAAGTACAAGAGAGCAAGCAGAAACATGTGAGGCCTCCTGAGGCTCAGGCTCAGAACTGGCATACTGTCATATCTGCACTGTGTTGGCCAGAGTAAGTCACAAGGCCAGTCCAGAGCTATATCATTGAGAAATGGACTCTGCATTTTTAGTGGGAAGATCAGTCACACAATAAAAGGTGAGGAAAGGAAGGGGTATATAGAACTAAAGCTATCATTATGAGTATCATAATACCGATAAAAGTAGTACTTACTCTTTTGGTTTGTGGCAAAGATTAAATAAGATAATTGTTTTTTTTTTTTTTTGAGACAGGGTCTCGCTTTGT
>PVIC010024324.1:0-26114 GCA_004025085.1 Thryonomys swinderianus | reverse complement strand
AAGTGTCTGTTCATTTCAGATGCCCATTTTTGAATTGGGTCTTTAAACTTGGGGAGGCTGATCTGTTTGAGTTCTTTATATATTGCAGATAATAGCCCTTTGTCTGATAAACAGCTAGTAAAGATTTTTTCCCATGTTGTTCATTGTCTTCTCGCAGTACCAGTGACTTCTGTGGCTGTGCAGAAGCTTTTCAGTAGAATGAGATCCCATTTGTTGATTCTTTCTGCTAGTTGTTGTGCTATAGAGGTTTTATTCATAAAGGCTCTGCCTAAGCCATTGTCTCCAAGAGTTTTACCTAGCCTGTTTTCCAGCAGGCTTAATGTTTCTGTTTTAATGTTTAAGTCTCGTATCCATTGTGAATTTAGTTTTGTGCATGGTGAATGAGATAGGTCTAGCTTTAGCTTTTGGCAGGCTAAAGCCCAGTTTTTCCAGCAACATTTGTTAAAGAGGCTGTCTTTCTTCCATTGGGGATATTTGGCTCCTTTGTCAAAGATAAGGTGCCTTAGTGTATCTGGAATTGTTTCTGGCTCTTCTAATCTATTCCACTGGTCCTCTGGTCTGTTACTTTGCCAGTACCATGCAGTTTTTATCACAGCGGCTTTATAGTAGAATTTTAAATTGGGGTTTGTAATACCCCCTGCCATGTCGTGGTTGCTTAGAATTGCCTTTGCTATTCTAGGTTTCTTGTGTTTCCAGATGAATTTTTGTATTATTTTCTCTAACTCTGTGAAGTATACCATTGGAATTTCAATTGGAATTGCATTGAATCTATATAGCAGTTGTGGGAGAATAGCCATTTTGATGATGTTGGTTCTCCCGACCCAGGAACAAGGGATATCTTTCCATTTTCTGCTTTCCTTTTCTATCTCAGTTTTCAGAGTCCTATAGTTTTCAGAGTAGAGGTCTTTCACTTCCTTTGTTGGGTTGATTCCTAGATATTTCATTTTTCTGGGTGCTACTGTGAAAGGGATTGACTCTTCAATTTCTCTTTCAATGAGTCTGTTGTTTGTGTAGACAAAGGCTGTTGATTTTTGAGCATTGATCCTGTATCCAACAACACTACAAAATCTGGTAATTAAGTCTAGTAGTCTTTTGGTTGAATTTTTAGTATCCTCTAGATAGAGTATCATATCATCAGCAAATAATGACAGTTTAACTTCTTCCTTTCCTATCTGCATTCCTTTTATATCTTTGTCCTGCCTGATTGCTATGGCTAATGTCTCCAGCACTATATTGAACAAGAGTGGTGACAGTGGGCATCCTTGTCTCGTTCCTGACCTTAGTGTAAAAGGTTTCAGTTTTTGCCCATTGAGTATGATGCTGGCTGTTGGTTTCTCATAAATAGCTTGTATTAAATTGAGATAAAGTCCATCAGTTCCAATTCTCTGTAGGGTTTTGATCATAAATTGGTGTTGGATTTTGTCAAATGCTTTTTCTGCTTCTATTGAGATAATCATACGGTTTTTGTTTTTGAGTCTGTTAATATAGTGTATTAGATTAACTGATTTACATATGTTGAACCAGCCTTGCATCCCTGGGATAAATCCGACTTGATCAGGGTGTATGATTTTCTTGATAACTCTCTGTATTCTGTTTGCAAGTATCTTATTGAGGATTTTTGTGTCAATGTTCATTAGAGAGATTGGCCTGTAGTTTTCTTTTTTGGTGGGATCTTTCCCTGCCTTTGGAATCAAGTGATGGTTGCTTCAAGGAATGATTTGGGGAGTACTGCTTCCCTTTCAATTTGATTAAAGAGATTGAGAAGTATTGGTATTAACTCTTCTTTAAAAGTTTTGTAGAACTCAGCAGTGAAGCCATCAGGACCAGGGCTTTTCTTTGTTGGTAGGTTTTTTTTATTACATTTTCAATTTCCCAGATTGATATCTAGTTGTTTAACATTTTTATATCCTCTTCATTCAGCTTTGGAAGTTCATGTGAGTCTAGGAATCTATCCATTTCTTCTAGATTTTACATCTGCTTAGAGTATAGATCTTCAAAATATGTGTTTATGATCCTTTGGACTTCTTCTGGGTCTGTGCTGATTTCCCCATTTTCATTCTTTATAGCATGGATTTGAGCCTTTTCCTTCCTTTGTTTTCATTTAAGATATTTTTAAAAGAAAGAATAACTGATGATATTTGTCATAATATATGGCAGATGAACAAAAATTAAGTTATAATCTATTCATAGTTAAAAAAAATCTGTGTAATTTTTTTAAATTTCAGGTGTTGTATTTGTCAGTTTTGGAAAGTCTATTTTTCTTGCTTTTTATGATTTCTATCTCTGTAGTATAATCTGTGTTCATGAGACATTATATGGTACCTTCCATAAAATGGCCATTATGTGGTTAAGTTTGATATCTTGGACCTCTCAAAGTTATTTTCTCTTGACTACTTTTTCTATCTGTGTGCATCAGTGCCGTTTCTTTGTATGATATATTTGCTGTTTTCTGTAACTGCATATAATGAAATACTAGGGGCTGTTATTTTATGAAGAACAAAGTTTCATTTATCTCATAGCTTGGGATTTTCAAAGTCCGTGCTGTATGATGTCAGCTCTGTAGTGTGTCCCTTCATCTGTCCTGATGCAGCCGAATGCCAGTTTGTGTATACAGCCCAAGTAGTGTAGCTCAGAGCTTGGCACTACTATTCCAGGAGAATAGAAGATGAACTCAGGTATTTTGGAGGCAAAGTATTTATTGCCAGCAGAGACTGAACTGGAATCACTTCCAAAGGAACCAGCCCCAGAACAAAGACCTAGGTCCCTTACCTAAATAAGGAAAGGAGGTTTGGTTACATTATGTGCCACTTAGGTTACATACACCATATTTAGGCAAAAGGAACATAGGCTTACATGATGGTGTAAGGGGTTACATAAGTGGTGGGAACAGAGCATTAGGGTCCTATTACATTAATTTTCTTTCTTTTTTAAACTTTTACTCATACATTTTATATACCTATTATGATCATTTTCAACATTAAAAATTTGAACCTGCACATGATACATCTTGATTCTCATTTTTTCCTTCCCCTGCCCATCCTATCAGTCCCAAATCTGTATATACAGAAGCTTTGTTTCCATTTTTTTACTATCAGTTTTTTTCTTTTCCTCCTTTATTTGCCCCTACCCTTTCTGTATTCCCTTTGAATATTTTCTTCCTATTTCACAATATCTATCATATATTCTGTACCTCATTTACATCTTTAGTGTCTCATATTAGAAAAAAGATATGGTATTTACATAGCTATGTCTTATTTATTTCTCTTTTGAGTATGTCCTCAAGGTACATCCATTTGAATATAAATGACTCAAATTTATTGTTCTCTATGGCAGAGTAATACTCAATTTTATAAAAAAATTCTAGGAGCACAAGACTCCCAAATTAATTCCTTGAAGCAATTATTGCCTTGATTTCTAAAATCTTTTAGAAGATCCTAAAAACTCAGTCAAAGGACTGCTAGACTCAATTGGAAAATTTAGTAACATAGCTGGATACAAGGTCAATGGTCAACCATTTATAACCTTCCTGTACCCAGATAATAGGTTCAATGAGAAACAAATTGAGGAAAAAAGTTCCTTTCACAAAAGCACCAAGAAAAATGAAAGATCTGGGAATCAGTCTAACAAAGGAGATGAAAGACCTCTTTCTACAAACTACAGCACTCTTGAAAAAGGAAATTGAAGAGGATAACAGAAAATGGAAAGATATCCCTTGCTCTGGGGTAGGAAGAGCAAGATCCATGACTTTCAAAAGCTAGATCCATGTCTTTCACCATCAACCAGACTAAAATCAAAGTGGATTAGAGACCTAAATATTGAAAGAAGAACACTGAACCAACTGTAAAAATAGGTTAGGTAGACTTTTTGAACAAAACCTCAGCAGCATGGGAGCTAACAGAAAGAATAAAAAATTGGGATTTCATCTTAAAAAACTTTTGCACAGCAAGTAAAACCACCAACAAAGTGAAAAGGCAAGCCAGAAGTTGGGAAAAAAATTTTACCAGCTGTTCCTCAATGAACTACTATCTAGCATATATAAAGAACTTAAAAAAAATCAGCCCCCCCCAATTTAAAGACCCAATACAAAAATGGGCATCTGAAATGAACAGACACTTTTCAGATGAGGAAGTAAAAGGAGCTAAGAAACATATGAAAAAATGCTCAACATCAGTGCTCATTGGAGTGATGCAGATGAAAAAAACAGTGAGATTCCATTTCATTCCAGAAAGAACGGCTGCTATCAAGAAATCTACCAACAACAAATGCTGGTGTAGCGGTGGAGAGAAAGGGACCCTTCTCTACTGTTGGTGGGGATGTAGAGTGTTGCAGTCACTGTGGAAATTAGTGTGCAATCACTGGAAGTTCCTCAAAAAGCTAGAATTATAGGTTCCATTTGACCCTGCTATTTCCCTGCTAGGTATATACACAAAATAATTGAAAGAACCATACCACAGTGATATATGTCCACCCATGTTATTATAGTTCGGTTTGCAATAGCTAAATTTTGGAAACAAGCTAAATGCTGATCAAGGGAAGATTGGGTAAAAAGTCATTACATTAATTTTCTACTCTGAGTAATAGAGATTAATTGATCAGGAAGTTACAACAATCTCAGCATAATTACATGGCCTTGTTTTGTTATAGCTCTTCTGGAGACAAAGATATTCCTGTGTTATCTAAGTAAGCTCAGGGCCACAAGGAGCAGGAGGGAAGGGGGCCTGCTCCTCTGCTTCTTAGACCTGCTAGTTAGGAGAGGAAGCTATCTCCCAGTTCAGTATCCCATCAGGGCATGTCATCAGCTAGGAGTACATGCAAGAAAGATAGGAAACCCTAACTAGTTTTGGAACTTCTCACTAGGTTTCACTTCTTAATGGTCCTGCCACCTCTTAACTTCATCCTACTGAAGACTTGGCTTCTAATGTACAAGAATTTGAGGGGAACTCTCAAGCTATATCTAGGATATGCCACATGGCTTGTCATTTTTATTGAAAAGTTAGAATTTAACATACCTTGTCATACCAATTGGGAAATGGGAGACTTGTTTATATATTTAGTGACTGGATGGATAATTTTAGAGAAGTCTCTTTTTTCTTCCAGTGTGGACATTTGAAACATTAGAAAGCACAGCCTTCGACATGTGCAGACATTCTATGATAATGGTTTTAGTAGAACTTTCCTTGTCCTATCCTCAGATCTCTAAGCTATCTTCTAGTATTGGTATCACATCCAGGGTTTTAGTTCCTCTGAATTCTACAGGATTGCTCTATTATTTTTCACAGTATGCTGGGCTATAAATTGTTCTACAATGTGATGCAATTAAACTTTTATTCTTTTGCAGGGGTAGTTTTTGAGGTGAGTCCTTAAGGTTTTTGTAATGCCTGTAGAGCTTTTCTTGGTTTTTCCTGGTTCTCCCTGGTGAACTATCTGCCTTAATGATTTAGTTTATTGCTCCTGTGAAGGTAACAGCTTCTTCTTGTTTGCTATCAAAATCTTAATTGTTCTTAAGAGAACTCTTAGGCTTGAACTTTCCCCTCATCTCAGTTAAAATAAGTCAGTTCCTTTGGGGAGAATTATCTCTTTATATATCTGCCTTTTCTTTTGGTAAAAAATATCTGAACCACAGTCCCAGAGCCTTGGATAGTGACTGACCCATTTCTCATAGAGTTGTAGCCTTGCTGGGTGTGAGGTGTGTGAAATACTCTGTATTCTTTGCTTGCTGTACCATGAATGAGGTGAGAATGAGGTCAGTGGTGTGTTGCTCCTGCCGTAGAACCTCTTCAGCATGGGGGCTGCTGACCTCTCCGCAGCACTTTCCTGGAGTTGGGGCTTTGCAGAGACGTGGAGAACAGGCAGGAGAAATGGTGGCAGCCAGCCCCTCCCTGAGGCCCATCATAGACTTCAAATGTAGGCTGTGGTCAGAGGAAGTCCATGGTTTCTGTTATGGTTACCTGTGGAGGAATGACTCTTGGGCTGAGCTGGGAGGTGGAAGATAGTGATGGATATTTCAAATGCCACAGAGACTTACTATTCTTTCCAAGTTTTAGTAGATCTTTTCTCAATTCATGTGCGTTTCTGTGCTGCTTTGCCATTTGGACAATGTCTAGAGACTTGAAAGATTGTTATATTGACTTATTTTTATCAGTTATGTTTATTTTGCTAGGAGTAGTATGTTTGTTTCTGTAGAGATTGTCAAGGCTCCATTGGAAGTGATCTAGTGATTATGTTATAAAGAGTTGCTTGAGACAGGGTTTGACCTTTTTTACTGAGTTTTTCTGGTGCTGTTTACTATTATTTATACATGTGGTTAAAACAGTTTTTCTTCCTTATTCCTCTGATACATTTTTAAAAATATTTTAATTTTGGATAAATATGAATCATAATCTCACATTTAGAAGAATTGAATTGTAGTTAGTTCAAGGTCTTCCTCAGATTAACTGTTAGATTTTAGGCTACATATTCACCCTCAACCTATTTGCTTGGCCAAATACTGAGACAATAGTAGCTATTTTTAATTTATATAATTCATGTGAAAAGACTTTTAAACTCTAAAAATCTGAATCAGAAAGTATTGTAAATCAAGTTCAGAGTCAATTGAAGTACCTCGTTTCTGATTTTAAACTTATGGAAGAATAATAATTAAAAATTCATTTTAGACTAGAGTCACTTATAATTTGATTTTAAAATTCTTCATATTTTCATGTAGTAAACATAATTGTGTAAGATATCATTTAACAAATGATTACCATAGCTAACTTTAGTTTGGAATTACAGTAGCTGAAGGGGAAAGCAGTATTTATAGTAAATTCCTAGTAGTATAGTAATTTCTTTTATCTATTCTTTATTTTCTAATTTTGATAACTTTTTCAATCTAATTGGGTTCATTTTCATATGAGGAAAGGCTGATAATGATATATAAATTTTAGAGTATCATAAAATCTAAATTTTGAAGATAGACTTGGAGGTGGTTAAATCTAACAAATTTCATTCTGTGAACCTGTGTGAAATCTTTCACAGTCAATACAGCAATAAATTATGCAGAAGTACTGTTGTGTACAGTCTCTGGATTCCATTTTATTTTTTAGGTTGTTTGTATTTTAGGACACATGTTGGATGATATATTTCATTTATATTTTACTGTAGTATCCTGGTCAAGATGTTGCCCCATTTGAGAAACCAAAGTTCTAGAAGAATCAAGTTTTTTACTTCAAGTTTTATGACTAACAGAAATTAAAAAACAAACACACAGTTTAGAATCAGTTATTTCCCTGCCTTGAGTATACAGTACCTACTCAGTATTGTGTATCAGAGACTCAGAGGCTAAAATCATAATTCTCTGTTTCTTCTAATGCAGAACCCTCACAGTTTAGGAAGGAAGAAAATCTCATAAAGCAGCAGTTATTGTTAAGGTTGATTTGGACTGACAAAGATATTTGAGTGATCTTGGACAAAAAGACAGATCTAAATTAATTGGAAAGTTTCCTAAAAGAGGAAGACTTTTGAGATGCACCTTATTTCACATGACTACAATAATGTTGGCTAGAACGATGTTTAGTACACTTTTAGCTGACACTTTGTGATTTTTATCTCAAACTTAGTCTCTGCTTTATTTTGTACAGGGTTGATTATACATTCTCCACTAACTGAAAAGAAATAAAATTTCTTTGTGAAAGTTGTCTACTGAAAATCTGTATCTTTTAAAACATTTTTTTTTTTTTTTGAGACAGGGTCTCACTTTGTAGTTCAGGCTGGCCCTGAGCTCACTGTGGTGCCCAGGCAAGCTGCCGCGAACTCAGCAATCCTCTTGTCTCTGCCTCCCAAGTGCCTGGATTACAGGCGTGAGCCACCATGTCCAGCATCTTTTAAAATCTTTTAAGTCTTTTCTCCAGATATTTTTTCAGATATTTTATTTTGATTTTGAATATGTAAAAATGTTGAAAGATGTTAGGGCAAAATGTCATTTGGCTGAAATTCAAGTATTTATCACTCTGTTTTCTCCTCCCCAGTGAAAGTATTTGTTCCCAGTTGATGATATTTGTTTATTTTTCTTGAATATTTACTTTTTGTCAATAGTTGCTTCTGACAAATTAGTAAAAAATATGATGGGAATTACTTTATGTTTTATCAAGGATAAGTATGTTAACATAGGATAAGGTAGTTACTTGAGGAAACTTGTCTTATCTTGTTAAGTTCACACCATTAGTGCTTTATCTTATTTACTTGTTTTTTCCACAAAGATAAATTGCTACTTCTTATGTGTTCTATATGAATTTTTTTTTGTATTGGAATTTTCCTATATAGGTATTTTTTCCCCCTTTTGTGAACCAAGCACAGTTTTATTAACACCATCTTGCTAATTTTGAATTATTTTCTTATTTGTTTAGACCACATATAATTTCCTACAGACTAGTTTTCTTCTTATGAATTCCTGCCTTAAGAGCAGTGGCATGTATGCCGCAGCTGGCTGTTGTTATTGAAAGCTCTCACAGGTTCACTATGGTTGCTTTTTGATTTTTTAAATGCTAATATGTTTTCATATGCTTACACATTGTTGATATTGTCCTCAGAGTATCCTGGCTTTAAACCCTCGCACGCAAACTCATGCAACTCTGCGTTCTACTTTGGCCAAGAAATTAGACAAGAAACATTGGAAAAGAAACCCCGATAAGAACTGTTCTGTAAGTACCACTGATACACGATTTCCTACTGAAAAATTACCTTATTCCAGACAGTATAAAGCAAAAATTACCATACTCTTAGAAATACAATTGAATGAGTAAAATAAAGCTATGACTTTTTTCATTTTAAAAATGTTTTGTATCTGAATACTCTCAAAAGTATGCTTAATTTTGGTGTTTTTAAAAAAATCTGAATCACAAATCCTAAGCTTATTTTAATACTGATGTTTTTCTTACAATTTTTACAGTGTTCCTTAAATTATATCCTTATAATAACAGAACATTACAATGTTTTCATATTATAGATATAGTTTAACTGAAGAAGACTGTAGATACAGTGTTCTCTACAAACTGAAAATTTGCTTTCAGGCAACATTTGAATGTTATGTGTTTGAGATAAAACATCTAAAATTCCTATGCAAATTATAGGAGCAAAACAGAGTTTCTGTGAGATTTCTGATCACTAGATGCTTGCTTACCTGGGCCTATAAAGTGAATCACAGAGCTGGAACTGGATGATCATAGTCAGTACATTAGCTTACAGTTTTAAATGTCATAGTCCATGGTTAATGCCTCCATTACTTTCATCTCTGGAATAGAGGAAACATCATGGTGGAATTATATTCAGAAGAAGATTGCTTAGTTCACGTCTGCTAGGAAGCAGAGAGAGAGAAAGGCCCAAGATAAGATATACCAGTGGTCTGTTCCCTTTCATGAACCTCACATTCCAGCAGCTATGAACTCATTGTAGGTTCTTCCTTAATGAGGCTAGCACCCCATGATATAGTTACCTACCCAAAACCCCACCACAGAGCACATGCATTTGGGGCACATGACACTGCTTGGGAGCATATACCACGACAATGGATGTGAGTACAACCATAAAGGCAATATTAAATACAGTCCAAGGGGTATATAAATTTTTAAATTTGAAGATAAGTTTCTTTTTTATTGAACTTCTCTCCACTTGATTTTTCCCAAATAATTAAACCATTAATAGCTAATTTCATATTAGCTCTTTTGGTACT
The DNA here is from genome assembly GCA_004025085.1 of Thryonomys swinderianus. Lineage (NCBI taxonomy): Eukaryota > Metazoa > Chordata > Mammalia > Rodentia > Thryonomyidae > Thryonomys > Thryonomys swinderianus. Next base: position 16,411 of record PVIC010024324.1, on the reverse strand, counting down.
TTCTATATCCTGTCTTGGATTTTTTTTTTCTTTTTTGGACTTTATCTCCCTCTTTACATTATAAAGGTAGAAAGAGAAGATAAGTGTTCCTATAGACAGGTGTCTTTACCTAAATTTTAAACTTTTTGTATCACTTGTTAGCCAGAAAATTGTTTTGAATTACATAAATCAGTAGAAACACAGAAAGACAGTATGGCATGAGAAGATCCAACAGCTGCCTAATGATAACTTGGATTTTGAAATCAAGTTTATTGCTTCATTTTTGTAACCTTTGCTGCCATATTTTTTCTACTGTTGTATTTTTATTTTAGTATTATTATTTTATTATTTTTAATTATTATTTTTACTATTTTTATTTTAAATATTTTTGTGAATATTTATTAGTATTGTGTTAGTTTTTTAGGGCTGCTGTAGCACAACACTGTTGTCTGAAGCTCTAACCAATGAACATCTGCTTTTCACAGTTGTGGAGGCTGAGAGCCTGAGCTCAAGGTGTGGGCAGGGGTGATTTTATGTGAAGCTTTTAGATGGTAACTTCTCTCTGTGTCTTTGTATGCTCTTCCTTCTTTGTGTGCCTGTGTCCAAATGCACTCTTCCCAAAAGGTGCCAGTTTTCTTGGCTTAGGACCTTACTTTAATTACCTCTTTAAAAAATGTTGCAAAATATATTCACGTTTTTAGATACAGAAGGTAGGGATTTTAACAAATGAATTTTGGAGAGATACAGTTCACTATATAACAAAGACTTTGATTTAGCAACATATTCACTAATTCATTTTCAGGTAGTGTATCCCAATGAAAGAATTAGTCATGTAAGTAAAGATTAATTAAGTAGAAGAGGATTATCCTAGGCATTATTACTCTGTTGAGAAAAAGTAGGGAAAAATCAGCTCAATTCTAACTATTGGGTCATGTTTAAGTAAATTGAAGCAAATCTTTTTAATGGGAAATTGTACAACCATTAAAAATTATGTCTGAATAGTTAATAATCTGGATAAAACCCCACCATCTATAGTATAAGAAAAATTATGAAACATCTTGGTTTTAATAGTGATTAAATGTAAATTTTTACATTTAACCACAAATTATAAAACATAACTGAAATATTAATAGTCATCTATTTTCTTGGCACTTGTGTATTTTCAGGTTTTCAATAATGATGTATTAATGGGTAAAAAAATTTTAAATCTATGTCAAATAATGTACATACATCAGTTTGAAAATTTAAGTGATTATTACCACACATGTATTGACAGTGAGGTTCATTACCAAAGGCAAAATGGAAACTAGGGTTCACAGTCATTCTCAGTAAGCATAATGAGATCTGTTTCATTTTTATCCTTGGTATTCTAATAAAGAATTGTACACTGTGACCAAATAGGAATTAATTTTTAATGTATGAATTTTAGGCTTCTGTTTTCTAATCACTCAATTACATTTATAATTTTTGTATGTAAAAGGTATATAAGAAGAATGAAAAAGTAGAACAAAGGCATATGAGTTAGGGGTGTATGACCTAAAGATGACACCATCTGTTGAGTTTCATTTTTTCTGCTTACCTCTAGGTTTAGGGTCTGGAAGAAGTTGGAAGCCAAAACAAAAACAAAAACAAAACAAAACAAAACAAAAAGAAAAACAAAAACCCAAACAAACCCACAGGTGCAGAGATTTAGCTCAGTAGCGCTGTTCCTCCCTTGCAAGAAAAAAAAAAAAAAACCATAGACCCATTCACACCATAGCACCAACTAAACCGATCAAGGCCTGTGCTCACTAGTCAGAGAGCCAGGAAAGGAGTAGCTCAGCAAGACAGAAAATCCACAGGTATTAACTGTTCTTCTGTGATCAGATACTAAACAAACAAACAAAATTGGCCTTTTCCTCTGGGACTCTAGCAAGAACCAGTGGGGAACTAGACTTCACAGCAGGGAGCCAGAGCTCTCATACCTCCTCCTAGTTACTGGTTACCCGTAAGTAACAGCCTGGCTGCTCTCCAGGCTTTGGTATCAGTAGAGAGACTTTTGGATTCACCATTACCACCCTAAAGAGAAGATGACAGAGATGACAAAAACTATGAAAGAAATAATGGCTGAAAGCCTCCCAGATTTGACAAGTGATACAAATCTATGGACTTTAAAAAAATGAATGAAACAAGAAGAAATCCACAGCAAGGCACAATTTAATTAAAACTCTGAAACTAAACATTCAAAAAATGTCTTACTAACAGTTGCTCCTCCTGCCTCATGGTAGGGACCACTGGGAAGAATCCCTGTGCTTGCTATGTGGACCCCACTAGGATAGTACCTCACCACTGGCTGTGCCTTTGCTTAGTGCATCTCTCCTTTCTAACCTGCTTCACCCTTCCTCTGGGGTTTTGCACTGAGTGCACCTGGGAAGGATGCACAACAAATTCCTGTGTTGAGTTTTGCTTCTAGGGAAAAATCTTCAAGTTGGTAAAATTGCTGTTTGGGCCTGCACTGGTAGTGCTGGTGGCAGCCAGTCATTCTTTGCATCTTGAAATATTTCTTCACTTGGCTTCTGGACATACAGTTGCCTTGTTTTCTACTTGCACATTTGTATTTGCTTGCAACTCTTTCTTGTTTCTTATTGCTCATCTTTAAATATTACAGTGGCTCAGGTATCTATAGATATCTACTCTCCATCTCTCCTCTTTTTTCCCCTTCTTTCTTGCTTCCATCTTCTGTCTTTCCTTCTTTCCCTCTTCTTTTAAAGTATGTACTGTGTTGATGATCTGAGTACACCATCTTTAGACAGCTGTCTCTTGAATTTCTGTGTTCCTATCTCTGATTCCATTAAAAAAATGCCTACTAAATACCTCTCCTTACATATCTAATAGCATCTCAAACATAGCTTTTTGAAAAAATCAAATTATGATCCTGCCTTTAAAACATATTCCCTGTAGTATTTTCCATCCATCTTTTCATTTAGAATAAAATATTAGTATATATATATTTTTTAATTCTCTCACCTTCCATAACTAATTAGAAGATCTTTTGGCCAGGCCTTCAAATATATCCAGAATCTGAGTTCCTCTTTCCACCTACATTGACAGCAGATTTTCTAAGCTATCATTATTATTTTCCATTATTTCTAGAGTCCTACAGTAGCCCTGGAATGGATCTCTACGCCTCTGTTCTTTTCCAGTGAGATCTATTCTTAGTAATATAGTTTAGGAATACCTTCAAAATTTCTGCTCTTAAAATCTTTAGGGGTTGCTAAGTATATTCACATTATGTACAATTTACTTTGTACAGTTGTCATGTCAGCAAGACCTTTTGTGGTCATTGTATTTAAACTCTAACCTGCTTGTTTAAACCTTGCTTTTCCTAGACTTCCCTGCTTCATTTTTCTTCACAGCATTTATTACTGTGTATTCTACTTTTTTTAATCACAATTTGATCATTAATGAGTGAATATGTAGGACTTTTATGTTTTCTTTACATACAGGATAAAAGTATTACAACTTTTTTTTCCTGTATAGTGCTTTACAGGTCCCAGAGTACCTTTGTGTACTACATTTAGTTTCTCCCTTATGAAATGTAGATGACTCACAAATATTTCCTCCTTTTACTGATGATAATGGCTATGCTGAAAATGTTAAATAATTTTCTTAAGTTGTTTAAAATTACTTAGTGTTTTATGCAGATTTAAAATTCTGGTCACCTGGACCTAGCATGTCCTTTCTAGTACATCAGTTAGCTTCCTTAGAAAAGACAAAGAAGATCATGAGAAAATAGGGTATGCTAATGTTAACAAAAATTTAGATATAATGGTTGTTACATTTTGTGACCAGTATAATTAAGTCATCTCTCAAACAAGAGTTACATTAGCAGCCAACTCTCTGACTACCAAATGTAAATTTTATTTTTATTTTTTTAAAACAAATTTGCTTTAGCTGTATAGTGTTCTGCTTTTATTTGATTTAGATAATCATTAACATACCATTCTTTGAGTGTCATCCTCAGGATTATAGATATTTTGAAGTTCCAGATAAGCTCTTCTGGAGGTCTTATGTAGTCTTAACCCCCTATTTGCCTTTCTTCCTTCCCTGTTTCCATTTTTTTGGGTGTTGGAAGTACCAACTTTCAGGCCATTTTCTGAATGTTGTGGAGAGATGAGTAAAATCTACAAAATTGGTAGTGTAAAATATTTTTTTTTCTTAGAAAACAAGCAACTTTTTCACCGGTGAAAATAACCAAAGAAAGGCAATTTTGAAGTACTTGCTCAAAACTTTCTCCAGTTGGTAGTTTAGTAGCATTCTACTACCTGAATTCAGTAAGGGATTTAAACTGGCAAGTAGGTTTATATTGGTTAATGATGCATGAAGCATTTATTTCCAGTATCTTTTAAACAGGTGTTTCATAACTGCTGTTTATTTTTGCCATCTTTGAAAATGTTGAAATGTCCTAATTACATAAATATTTTGCATTTAGTTTGGAGTGCAATTTTTTAAGACCAGAAAATATCACAGATTAGAAAATTTATCCTAGCTGAAAATGAAAGTCTTTAAATATTGTGAATTATTAGACATAATTTTAAGAATTTTAGCATACTTATTCTAAAGACATGCCATAATGCTCATAGTAAAAAATGAAAGAATAAAACATAATGTACATTGAACATTTGCCAGCTTTATCGTTTTTCTAAATTTGTTTTGTGAGACGTCTCACTTAAATGTCAGAATCACTTTTAAGACAGTTAATATTTTTTATCTTTACTCATACATGAAGCATTTGTGGTATAGGAAATATGTCCAAGCCTCCACAACTAATTGGTGGAGCTTGGGATAGAACCCATGTGATCTAGCGAGAGACCAGTTTAAGTGGAATTTTTAAAATAAGGAATCAAAAGAAATCATTCTTCTTTTTCTTGTAGACAGATGACTAGGTAGTACATGGGTTTTTAAAAATCTTTTTTTTTTCATCTTGTTTGGTTTTCACTAGTAGTCAGTAGTAGTTTGTGCATTAAAACAGTAGTCCAGGCATTGTGCCTCTTCTCAGATTGTACTAAAGATAAGTATGATTCAGAACTTACCCAGATGTTCTCATATTTATTAAAAGAAATGTAAAAAGTAATACACTTTCTAAGGATGAAAAACATAGGAATTGTAATTATCCACATGATGCATTCAAATTTATCTTTGGGTGAAATCAGTAATTTATCTTTCAGTGTGGAAGATGAATTTGATGAAAAAGATGGAGGCAGGGTCTTTAGGAATAAAGAGTATAAAAAAGTAGAGGACAAGTCGAGGAAGCAGGTAAGTAGGAGAGAATAAGTGTGAATATATTTCAGAGATAAAATAATTGAGACTTAAGCATTGCCTTTTTATGCCTATTTATTAACTTGTAGGGTAAATTGAGGGGAACTGGTGAATTCAGTGTTCTATCCTCTGGACTTCTGTGCCTGTGGATTATCCTGTTTCATTATAAAAGTTATAATTCAGTTAAGGGTCAGATGCATGGATGAGGAGTTTTGAAACATCAGGATATATGTGGGTAGTTCTAATCCTATGGGTAGAGTTAGTTGGAAGGGTAGACAGTGGAAAGAGGATGGAAGTTAAACCTTTGGGATTAGGGCAGGAATTAGATGAGGGAAGTAAGTCACTGGCCCTGGAAACAAACTGTCAGATGCAGGCAGAGATGAGATTTGGGCAGGAAGCACTAAGGGAGATGGAATGAGAACCACAGGCACACAGTGGGAGTTTTGAAGGAAGGAGTGAATGATGTAGTCTTTCTCTAATGTGCAATTTCTTGTGTTCTAAATGTAGTTTGCTGTCATACTTTAAAAACATATTCTTAAGGTTTGCCTTGTTTTTTGAGTCCATTCTTTTTTTTTTTTTCTCACATTTACATGAAAAGACTGGGAAAGTCCTTCAGTTGTAGAGCACTTGCCTAGTATGAGCAAAGCCCTGTTTTCAGGCCTCAGCACTGCAGAAGGAGAAAAAGAACAACAAAGAAGCAATAGAATAAAGTTTACAGGACCAATAGAAGATCATGTTCACTTAAAGAGGTTAATTTGTTTTGAACTAAGTGTATTTAAAGTGATCGTTGCTGAAATGCTCTTTGTTATTTTGAATAAGTAATCAAAGTTATTGCTTATAAGCTTAATAATTGAGTTTTGTGTGTGTTTGTTTGTGCCTGTGCCCATATGTGTTCATGTGTGTGTGTGTTAGAGTAGAAACTAACTGGAAAATTATTAAAGAAAATGTAACTTCAATATTTCACCATAGGGAAAAATTATAGGTAAAATATGTTGTGAAATGTGAATACAGACATTCCTCCCTTAATGACCTACCTGATTAATGACTATTTGTACTTATGACCCATTCATGCCATTTGGACTTAAGACCTGCAGCTTGAACTTAAGACCTTTTTTATTGTAAGTTCTGTACATCATGTTTATAGACCCTCAATATCTTTTTATTGTACAGTATACCTTGTTAACATAGTACTATAATTTTTTATAAACTGTTTTGTTCATAGCTGTATCCTCATTGCTTGCACTAGTATTGAGCTATAATAGAATCATAGTAAATTCTCAGTAATAATGGGATGAATAGAATATTTATTGAATTCTTAGATATATGTTGCATATGGTATTGTACGGTGTTGTTACCACAACTGTATTCTTAAGGAATTTACATTTGGTGGGTGTGAATTACTGTCATTTAATTAAGTGTTCTGACTAATATTATTTTTTGGCAAATAAGCAGCTTGGAGAAGGTAAATGAATTGCTCAGTATCACGTATGTCATAAATGATAAGGTAGAACTGCTTACTTTACAAATATCCTACACTGATATCCAAATTTATCTTGGTTTCCTTTTGCAAATAGTTTTTTTATAGTGAGTTTTATCAGCTAACCTCCACTAGTTTTCTAGAAATACAAAATATATATCTTTTTTTTTTTTTTTTTTTTTTTTTGCTTTTTGGAGACAGGGTCTTGCTTTGTAGTTCAGGCTGGCCCTGAGCTCACTATGGTGCCCAGGCAAGCCGCCGCAACAAAATATATATCTTGAAATAGTAATTAAAATATGAAAGCATTGATTGGTTTCTGTTATCAATTATGATGTATGATCTCTGAAGTATAACTCCGGAGTGTTTTGGGATCTTTCAATAAATCAGTGGAAAGAAGTTACTTTCCACAGCAATGAATCGTCTTAAAATTAAATTACTGTATCCCACTTTTAGAGATTTCTACAACACCATTATGGATAAAGTATTCTACTATTTTATAAAGACTAACAAAATAGAAATATTGACTTGAATCTGTTTTATAAAAATTTATTAATTACCAAGTATTGAAGAAAAATCTAATGTGATAAGTAGCAGAGAAAGGGACAGATGGTTTTTACTCTGACAACTCTTAGTCATTCACACAGGAATTATATTTCTATGTATAATCATAATTTTTTACATATATAATTGATTTTATTGGTACATTTTATGTACACATTATAATCACAATACAACATTGAGAATTTGTACCAGTATGTGACACAACTTAATTTTCATTTTTTCCCATTCCCCTGCCCACCCTACAACCCTACTGCTCCCATATACATAAGCTTTTTTCTTTTTTTAACCATCAAATGTTTTCTTTCTCTTCTTTACTTACCACTACCCTCTTTGTCCCTTTGAATATTTTCTATTTCACAATATCTGTCCTACATTTTAGAACTTATTTATATCTTCAGTTTTTTATGCCAGAGAAAAGAAATGGTGACCAATTTATTTCACTTATGTGATAAGTAGCTATTCTCTGGTGGGCCCTTTTATCATGCTGTTTCACTTATGTGAATAAATATACGTCTGTGACCTATTTATTTTACTTGTGAGTATGTCCTCAGGGTACATCCATGTGGGTATAAATGACTCAAATTTGTCATTCATTATGGCTGAATAATATTTCATTTTATAAACAAAGCACCTCTTTATCCAGTCACCACTTGATGGGCATTTGGGTTGTTTCTATGCTTTAGCTATCACAAACTGAGTTGCTATAAACATGTTTGTATATATGTTGCTATGATATGAAATTTTAATTTGTTCATGTATATACCTAGCAGGGAAATAGCAGGGTCAAATGGGACCTCTAATCCTAGTTTTTGAGGAATCTCCATATTGATCTCCACAGAGGTTGCACCAGTCTACATTCTCACTAACACTGGAAAAGGGTTCCTTTCTTCCCACAGTGTCACCAGCGTTTGGTGTTGGTTAATTTCACAATAGCAGCCATTCTTTGTGGAGTGAGATTTTAAATTTGGGGAAGGGACTGATTTTTTAAAAGCTTTTTATATATTCTAGATAGTAGCTCTTTGTTTGAAAAAACAGCTGGTAAAGTTTTTTTCCCATATTGTTGGTTGTCTTTTTGCTGTGCTGATAATTTCTCTTGCTGTGCAGGAGTTTTTTAATAAGATGAAATCCCAGTTGTTGATTTCTTCTGTTAGTTTTCATGTTATAGAGTAACATAAAGTCTTCCCCTATGCCATTGTCTCCAAGAGTTCTACCTAACCTGTTTTGCACCAGGTTTAGTTTTTCTGTTTTAATATTTAGGTCTCTAATCAACTATGATTTTAGTTTAGTGCACAGTGAAAGAGATAGACTAGCTTTAGTCTTTGGCAGGTTGAAACCCAATTTTTCCAGCACCACTTGTTAAAGAGGGTGTTTTTCCTCCATTCAAGATATTCGGCCACTTTGTTGAAGACAAGGTGGTTTAGTGTACCTGGAGTTATTTCTGGATCTTCTAATCTGTTCCACTGATCTTTGTGACTGTTATTCGTAATCATATTTTGTAGGTGTGTCTTCTATGGAACCAATAGCTGAAGTGTATAGATAGGCTAATCTCAAGAGTCAAGGTTAGCCTCTCAAAGAAGCAATATTTAAGCTAAAGATAAAAGTGAAGGAAAGAAGAAAAAAGAACAGAGATTCCTTTGGAACAGAGAACATATATTAGAAATTAATATATGGGAACATACTTAACTAAAGTTTATTGTTTATCCAGTTCCAGCAACTCAGTGACTATTTTCTCAGATGACAACTTTATAGTTTTGCAGTCATGAGCACGTTTAGTGTAAGGTCTTGCTGGTTCCTGAAAGATCTTCTAGCATTTTTCCTATTGTCCTGATACAAGGTATTTGGCTTCTTTTAAATGGGAATCTGTTAGCAAGTATTATATTTGTAGCCAGCTTTGTATTGTACTTCCTTCTGATGAAACAGAAAACTTTGGAATGTCTCCTTTGACTCTTGATTTTCTCTATAGACTTGGCTAAAAGCAGCTAGCAACACTTATGCCACAGCCCAGGTCTTTAACTGTCTTGAGTTTTCTTCTGCCAGATCAGTCACTCTACTATTCTAATCTACATATCCCACAAAAATCTCAGGACACTGGCAAAATCGAGACAGATTTTCTGCACAGTGTAAGACACATGGTCTCTACTGCAACTGCCAAAGAAATCTTTGCTCCCAAATGAAACTTCCTGAGCTCCTTTTTACTGTCTGCATTTCTGACAGCACTCTGGTCTACTAGAATTACCCATCAAGCTCATTTTATTGCATATTAACTCTTCTCTACCTGGTTTCTCCAAATCTTTCTAAACTCTTCCTGCAGACTAATTCCAAAGGCTTTTGAAACAGAGTAATAGCAGTGACCACAACTCTTGTACCAGTTTGTTCCCAGCTTAATGGAAAAGGGTTTTTTTTTTGGAGACAAGGTCTCGCTTTGTAGTTCAGGCTGGCCCTGAGCTCACTATGTAGCCCAGGCAAGCCTCAAACTCAGCAGTCCTCCTGTCTCTGCCTCCCGAGTGCTGGGATTACAGGCGTGAGCCACCACGCCCCACACTGTGGTATGTGGTATTGATTGCTGGTGGGCGTGAGCCACCATGCCCGGCAAGGGTTTTCTTTTTTTTTTCCTCGTATTTCCCCGTGTGTTCTGTACAAAGTTGGCTGGCTGCAAAGCAGAAATAACATGATTAAAGGACCCAGCAGAGAATAGCTACTCATCCAATGGTAACCTGGAAGCAAAGATACAAGGAAAGAACCAGGGCAGGAATCCATCTGTCCAGGTCAATCTCCCAGTGACCTACCTCTAACCAGATCCCACCTTCTAATAGCTCTCTGACCTATTGGATCATGAATGGATGAATCTACTGATGAGTATGGTGTCTCCCATGATTGAACCACCATTCAAATACCTCAGACTTCTGAGGGACATTTTAGATTTGAGCCTACCAGTTCTGGTTAGTTACTGTACTGGATGGTTGACAACACAAAGTAGGAGGAGGTCAGTAAGGAACTGTAAATATAACGATGATAAACAATAACTGTATTTATTAAGAAGTGCAATAATATGGTTATTTTATTAGGAAAATGCATATTAGCTTATTAATAAGGCATACTGCTTCTTTGGGACATGGGTTCTTCATTTTACACTTAGTAAGTATTGTCATAGATATATGTAATACAATGATAACTGACTAAAAAGAAGAAAAGTGTTAGGTCTGGTTTTCCTGAGGCTGTTATAAAGGAACTTTAATTATTTATTTCAGATGGATCACAGTTTTCTCCACATATATGTGACACACAAATTAAACTCGTTTGTAATTGTCAGCCAATTGCCTGGTTACTTTTAGTTCGCTTGTTTGTAGTTTGAAATTTATATAATGGCTAAGCAGGGTTTTTTTTCTTTTTCATTAAATCAACTTTATTGTTAATTAGAATAGAGGATAGTTATCTGGTTAAGGTTTACATTGAGCTGGAGAAAACTTTCCCCTAACTAAAGTGTTTCCATTACCTTTATTTGTAAAAGAAAGAAAACATTCTGTTTATAACTTCCTTATCTTTTAGGATGTGTTTTTATGAGGGAAAACAATGAAACCATAAGAGGTGAACAATCAGCAGACAGATTGGTTGAGGTTTAAATTCTAGAGATAACCTAGTTGGATTCAATTATTGGTTTTGCCATTTACTGGCCTCTAACCCTAGGTAGACTACTTAAATCTCTTCTTGCCTCCATTTCCCCATCCATGAATTATGGTAATAATTGCATGCATGCAATCTGTTAAATGAGACAATGTGTAAAGTCTACCTAAAACTGTTGCTGCCATGAGTGCAAACTTCCATTAGTGTTATTGCTGATCATTATCAGCATGGGTATATTGGGTGCTCACATGTGTGTTTTCATCGTCACATATGTAGATTCATTATGACAATGGACAGAATAGAACAGGATAATGGAGAAAAACATGGAGGTGTAAGAAATAGGAAGATTTTTTTTTTTGAGACAGGGTCTCGCTTTGTAGTTCAGGCTGGCCCTGAGCTCACTATGTAGCCCAGGCAAGCCTCGAACTCAGCAGTCCTCCTGCCTCTGCCTTCCGAATGCTGGGATGACAGGTGTGAGTCACCACGCCCGGCAGAAATAGGAAGATTTTTAATGTAATAATAGAAACCAGAACATTTCCTTTATTGAGGACAAATATCCAGACAATGAATTATGACTGTACACACAGGTACATAGATTTTGAGAGATAAGATATAGACAGAGATACAAAGCTTGTACTTTTTTTTTTTTTTTTTTTTGAGACAGGGTCTCTCTTTGTACTTCAGGCTGACCCTGGGCTCACTATGGAGCCCAGGCAAGCCTCGAACTCAGCATTCCTTCTGCCTCTGCCTCCCGAGTGCTGGGATTACAGGTGTGAGCCACCACGCCTGGCACTGTGGTATGTGGTATTGATTGCTGGTGGGCGTGAGTCACCACGCCCAGCATTGTATGTGGTTGCCGGGATCGAACTCAGGACCTTCAGTTTGTGAGGCAAGTGCCAGAATCACTGAGCTAAATCTCCAGCCCAGTTTGTACATGTTTTGAAGACTGCCTTATATACAGAAAATCACAACAAATTATTTCCCTCTGAAGATTTTTTTTTTTTTTGTGGTCCCATTTTGCCTTTATCCAAAAACCTCAATCAACATCATGCTCTGAGCTCGGACAATTATCCCTCTAGGCTAGAACTCTTCATTGTCTTAGGGAGTTTCACAGGCTACAACTTCCATCTGTTAACTCCTGAAAGGACACTAAGTGCTAACCTAAAAAGTGTTCTCTTTCATAAAAAGGCCCCAGAGTGAAATCTTTACTCTCAGTGTCTGACACTGAAATTTCTCTTGTGTGAAGTTGTTGTTCATATAGACTACATATTTTTTTTCTGAGGATATTGAGATGGGATCCAAAAGATCTGTAACCAAATTGATTTTGTTTACACAGAAGTTCTTTGCATAATCATAAATATTAAACTGGAATTGTATGATGTATTGTAGGTCAGTAAGTACTACATAATAAGCCAGATGTGTGTTAAGACGATGTCTATAAAAACAGAATGTGTATATTGTAAAAGATATTAATGAAGCGTATTACTGTATTTGCAAATAAGAAATATCTTTGCATATGGGAAAATAGAGTGCTCTGAACAAAAGAAATCAACTAAATTGTCTTTGGAGCCTAATGGTATATTTTACCTTTGCAAAACATTTATTTTGTGCTCATAGCAAATAAATATGCGAGTTTTGCTGTTTTCCAGAATGGGCATACAATGGCAGCTGTCTTTCTAATCGTTCCCCTATTCAAACACTAATCGGTGGAACCCACATAGAATGGTAGACGCCTGAATAGGTAGACAATGGCAGCAGCATTTTTAATCACAGTCCTATTCAAGCACTAATCGGAATGATGATTAAGGGACATTAGTGGGAGCACTTTGACATCTGATCCTTTGAACCAATGACTGTGCAAGCTGCACTACACAGAGCTCACTTGGCCAGACTGATTTCCTCAAATAAAGTGCCATGATTTCCAGTGTAGGAAATATTACATTAGATCCAATTGAAATGATTAGGAATTGAGGTGATTTTCTTTCAGTGGAGATGTGGTATATGCTTCATTACTCAAAAAACTAAGAACATTAATGTTGTGCGTATTATTCTGAGTGTCAGGAAACATGGCAAAGTACAGGAAAAAGATCTTAAACTCATAATTTAGAGATGAATATGATCTGTAATATGAAACTCCTGCCACAGCTTGTCAATACTGAAATTTATTAATCAGGACCAGTATTTTGTAAGTGCTTTTTTTTTTTTTTTTGATACTGAGGATTGAACTCTGGTCCTTGTGGTTCCAAAGTAGGCGGTGTACCTACCACTTGAACTAAATCTCTAGCCCTGCATTGCATTTTTAAAAAAACAGCGTTTCTTTAATATACATATTCTGAATTGCTTTGGTAGAAAAAGTGTTATACCATATATGTATATATATATATATATATATATATATGTTCATACTTTGATTTGATCATCAAACCAGGTATAATTGAATATTTCTTTTAGAACTTTTAATAACTGTTTAGATTTTGTTCATCTATTCCAGAACATTTCATGTCATTGACCCTAAAAATATTGGCTGTTCAACATTTGCAGGTTGGATCAGTGGTTGAAAATTCAACACCAGTATTTGAAGATATAGCTCTGAATATTAATACATACATACATACATATATACATACATACATATTTATATATGTACATACACACATATATATGTATGTAATGTATATTGGGAAGGAAAAATCTTGTTATATAACTAAGGTACATGATTTGAATTGACAAAAGACAGATGAATAGAAGTTTTAATTTTTGTTTGATATTAATTTTGATATTAATATTTATGTAGGGAGATAGAAACAATCCCTAAATCTGCTGGATGTCTGAAGAGTAAGTTTGTGTTCTTTAAAAGAGAAGCACAAATTCTAGGATCAAAGGAGGTTAAGAGTAAGAAAAATTCATTGAGAAAGAAAGCTTCTGCCTATGAGGGACAGAGGGGGACCCAAGAGTGGATGACCCACCCATTTCCCTTCCCAGAAGGTTTTTTTTGGGATAAAGCCAATAAATGAAGTGGGTTCAAGGTGCAAGAAAACTGCACTCACATTGCAAGTACAATTGCTTAGGTAGATGCACAAGGGCCTGAGTTCAATCCCTGGTACCGCAAAAACAAACAAACAAACAAACAAACAAACAAAAACTGCCTAAGTAATATTGGTCCAATAGCAATTCATATACCAGTGACCCAGTGGAGAAACAATTCATATAGCAAGCATAGGAGAATTTTCATAAGGGTCTGGGGACTCTCCCTGGGAGGGGTGGGTTAAGACTCTGCTTCTCCTACCCAAGGGAAACCTGATTTAGAATATCAATTACTGCTGCTCTCTTTAGGAAAGCAGGTGGATGTGGTATTTTCTTTTGTAATATGGCCTTGGTGAAAGTGTCTCGATTGTCCCCTCATGTTGGCTCCTTGGCTGTCCTCCCTGTTGGCTTTTTGAGGGCTGGGCCTATCCAACTGCCTACAAGATAGTTAATTAGCTAATCTACCTACAATCATATTGTAACTTTTATGTTCATAGACTCCTTCACAGAAAAGAAATAAAGACCTAGAAAGGGATGGTTAGATGTAGTGGTCTTTATACTATTTTAATAAAGGGCAGTGAATTGTGAGGAAATGATAATAAGGAAAAGGTAAATAGATTGCTAAGTGTGATAAGTCTTGAAAAATACCTAAGGGAAGGCAATGAAAAATAAGGCCTATTTTAATAGGGTTCCCAAAGAAAAGCCATCTCGTTATTACCTCTCCATCTATAGTTTTCCTGGTTTGAGAAAAGAGACTGGGATTTTCACAAAATGGGAAATTTGTTTTTCAGCATATTGAAGCAAGAGTCTGTCTGTATTTGTTACCTCTTATTTGGCTTCAGCTTAAAAGAGTCCATGAAACTAGACATTTGCATGTTTTGCATATATAATGAATATATACAAATGTATTTATATTTTTGCAAAAAGGAATGGATATCTGGGACATTTTTGTACTAAACTGAAAAGAGGCAGAAACAGTTGCTGTGTTTACCTATTTGATCTTACATTTGATGTTTTTGTAACCAAGATCTAATCATCCAAATTTTACTGGGCTTTTCTAACGAAACTTTTTTCTCAAAAATGTCAGCTTGACATGTCTAAAAGAAAATTGTTGCTGAGAATTAGTTTAACAGAAAGAAGTATTAAGCAGATCTTACACTGGTTCTCAAAGTAGTAATACTGTTGTGTTGTCATGAAGCAATAATTTAAAAGAAAGAAAATATTTTATTTGTAGATAAAGTGGAGAAAATTAAGATAAATGTATTTTAATAATGTAAGTCAGCATTTGGGAGGTATGTATGAAACCACCATAAAATTCAGTAATCCTGAAAATTTCTGCAATGTTGAAAACAGTATGGCTGGTGAAAGAATTGTTACTAAGATTTGTATCATATTCCAGTGATCCAATATTTAATTTACATTAGGTTTACTAGTCTATTTGTTAACCTAATACTAGCCTCAGGAAAGTACTTAGAATGTCTGCTCTAAGAAATCCTTGCAAACATCACAAATATAATATCAAGATAATTCTACTTTGCATTTATAGAATGTCTTCTTCGCATGACCTCAGAACACTTGATGTTCACCTTATCACCCTGATGAATTATTTGTAGAATGGGCATTATTGTTTTGTCACTCACCTGTGGAAGGAATGTGAGCCCAACAGTTTCCTAGGACACTGAAACTGGTTTGCTGGCTTGCTTCCTCTGTCTTTCTTATAGCCATATAGGTCTCTATACATGGAAATTTTAGATATTTAATTAATACTTCTGCCCAAAAATATTGGATCGTCCATTTCTCATTTTCTCTTACACATCATAACAAATCTATTAGTAAAGTAGTTTTATTTTCAAATATATATGGCAATAATACTAATTCTCACTTTGTTTACTTCTAGGAAGCCTCATTCATGTGGTGATCTAGGTCTGGGGTTACTCATAGTAACTTTCTTTGTTTCATCTTTTGGCTTGATTAGAAGTCCAGTTTGTCTGAAAAGAGAACAGATGTATCTCCTTGTCTTTTTGTTCCTGTTGCATGGAGTACTATTTTCATCCTTTGATTCTTAGTGTATGATTTTTGGGGGGATTTGATGTGTTTCTAATATTCAGCATATTTTTTTAATTGAATTCTTTATTGGTACAATTTATATACATCTCAAAATCACATATAACATTAGGAAATTTGTACCAGTATATGCCACAAGTTAATTCTCATTTTTACCCATATCCCTACCCACTACCCCCCTCCCCCCTTTATACATGCTCTTTTATTTTCTTTCTGTATCATATTTATTCCTTCCCCTCATCATATTCCCACACCGTTTCCTATAGAAATATTCCACTCTATAAAAGCTGTCCTACTTTCTAGAACTCATTTGCATCTACAGGTGTTCATGCCAAAGAGAAGATCCGGAAATTGTCTATCTGTGATCTATTGATTTCACTTATTAGT
>PVIC010024323.1:0-26112 GCA_004025085.1 Thryonomys swinderianus | reverse complement strand
GGGCTACATAGTGAGCTCAGGACCAGCCTGAACTACAAAGCAAGACCCTGTCTCAAAAAAAAAAAAAGTCCCTGATAGAGGTGCTGCACCTGTGCCGTAGCCATGAGCACTTAATCATGGGGACAGTCCCAACATGTGGGGATGGCACAGCAGAAAGACAAAAGGGCACTGGGCGGTGATGACCACAGAGCCATTAAGTTAACATGTGCGGGACCTTGCTTACCTTTGAACTTTTTGTGTGAGATAATGGACTTCCCTCTTGTCTAAGTCATTTCTGTCTAACCTTTCTAGCCTTTCTTTTTGGTCTATGTCCAAAAGTAGCCTCACTGAGGACAGTGGGTGTGGTGGTAAACTGCCTGGCCAAGTCGCCTTCCAGGTGACAGTCTGCGCTGTGAGAACAGGACACCTGCTTCCCTTTAACAGTATTAGAGTTTCTGTGTGTAATTCTTTGTCAAGTTTAAGGTTGGAAAAGGCTGCCTATTAATTGGGAGAAAAGCTGCTTTTAGAACTCCAGCCCCCTGACTACAGTGCTGGGCCACTGCCTTAACTACAATTGGTCTGTCTGATTCAGACAGGCCTGGCAAAACCCTGCTATTTTATTTTTATGGTACTGGGGAACTCAACACAGGGCCTTCTCACTGAGCTGTAGCCCTAGTTTTTTGTTTGTTTGCTTTTTTTTTTTTTTTTTTGAGACAGGGTCTCGCTTTGTAGTTCAGGCTGGCCCTGAGCTCACTATGTAGCCCAGGCAAGCCTCAAACTCAGCAATCCTCCTGCCTCTGCCTCCCGAGTGCTGGGATTACAGGCTTGAGCCTCCACGCCCAGCACTGTGGTATGTGGTATTGATGTCTGGTGGGCGTGAGTCTCCATGCCCAGCATTGTATGTGGTTACCAGGGATCGAACTCAGGACCTTGTGTTTGCGAGGCATGTGCCGGAACCGCCCTGTTTGTTTGCTTTTTGAGACAGTCTTCCTAAATCACTAACATTCCCAGGCCAAGTTTTAAGTTTGCGGTCCTCCTGCCTTGGCCTCCCAGATGACTGGGGTTACAGATGTGCCAAACACACCCAGCTAGTGGTCTAGAATTGACAAGGGTGACATGGCTGCCATTGCCCTCATCACAAGCCCAGAGAGCAGGAATGACTTATAGTGGCCATTGGCGCTATCCACAGTGAATGAGAATATGCTTCATTACCTCTGTCTTTCTGTCTGCCTGTCTGTCTCTGTCACACACACAGACACAGACACACACACATACACCTTTCATCAGCAGTTCACAGGCCCACTGACTGGGCACTGGCTTACGGGGTCTAACCTCCTGAGGGGCTGTCCCTTTGCCCGGGAGGATGGGCAGAGGACCAATATGGTGTGCGACGAAGGCTCCTTTGATCACAAGGAACCTGGACAGCGAAGTTAGAGTCAACTGGCAGACAGGGTCACTTCCGGAGCCCTGGCGTCCTCTGCTCCAGCCCCGAGCAGCCTCACCTTCGTGGGCACTGCTTCCTAGGGCTCGGTGAGGACACGCCAAGCGGAGAGTGGCAGCGGCCCCGAGGGAGGCTCCTACTCTGGGTGCCGTCTCTGTGCCCTGGTTCCCTGCGGTCGTCTGGGGCCCTCACTCGGGGTGAGCAGCTGAGAGGCCGGGAGAGCTGTGCGGCCCGCCCTCGGCCCCGATCCTCGGCAGCCCCACAGAGCAGCACCGCACCTCGGTACCGTGGGGCTGACCGTACCGCAGCATTGGATGCTTAAGAAGCTTCCTTTGCCGCCTGCTCTTCTGTGTTTTTCAGTACCGGCGATGGGACACAGGACTCGCTCCAGCCAGGGGGGCGCTCGCCCCTGAGCTCCGTCCCCGGCCCCGGCAGCGCCGCAGCCCCCAGGAGGAGCGCGCGCTTCTCCCACGGGGGATGCCTTCCCCGAGGGCGCGGATGTGCTTTGCGGTAAAGCTGCGACCTGAACACAAACTATTCTGCTCCGAACACCATCTCCTCTTCCTGCCACGCAGCCTCCCTGTCACTTCGCCCCACTCAACTTCAGCTCATCGGGACAATTTTGTTGTTTCAGACTTTGCTGATGAAAATTTCTGAGACAATCTGAGAAGCCACCTTCACGTTGTTAAACAACCTCCCGGGAAATTCCTTCTTACATCAGATGGGTGAATATCTTTTCTTTGTAAATTAGCCCACGTTACTGGACTTTTCTGTAAAAATGAGAGTTAACTAATATGCGGAACTAAATTTCTCGAGCACTGCTGTGTTCCAGGTGCATTTCTGGACCTATTGTTATCTAATCATCACTCTAGGCTTCAGGGCAAGAGCTGTTACAGCCGCATTGTAGAGATAAGGAAAACAGAGGCACCAGATATTGAGTGGCCTCAAGTGCAGAAAACTGAGGCCTAGAGTATTAAATAACTGGCCCGAGATGAAATGGTTAGTAAATGGCGAAGCAGGGATTCAAGTTCGGGTGGGTTGTTAGAGCTCGTGTTATCTGTAAATAAGGCAAGAGATCCCCATGACTTCTTTCCGCTTCTTCACACTGTGATTTCTTTATTCTCTCTTTCCGGTGAGTCCAGCAGCTGTTGTAGTTTTCTCTGGGTCTTCCCAGCTCAGCGGTCAAATGTTCTCCCTCTCCCCGCTCTCACTGCGGCAGTAAACACCTTCCGGAGCCGATGGAACATTCCCTGACTCCCTATTACTTCCGTGTGGCCAACTGAGACTCAGAACTTGAGGAAGCTCACCGGCCGTTCCTTGTCTGCGACACTGGCAGGAATTTGCCTCTGCTTCCTCCAGGAACCGCGTCTCCTCTCCAGGGTCTCCTCAGCGGAAGATTCAGCCCAGCAGTAATCTCAAAGATGTTGTGCAGTTTCCCACCGTAATAAGTCCTCCAGATTTTCTATTTGTTTGAATCCTTTTCCGATTAATTATGCGGATTCATCAAAATAAGATAAAGTGGAAAGTGCAGTCAACTAAATCTGTTCCAAGAGCTCGAAAGTCAGGAAACCTAAAAGCAGTGGGATGGATCCCAGCTATAAATCTAAGAAAAAATGCTTTTATCATGACTCCTAACATCTCAGAGGAGTTGTGGATGTGAGCTTGGGGGACAGAGCAGCGATGCTCCATCAAATGGGTACCTGCCACCTCTTGATCTGAAAATGCTTCCATCTCTAAACTTCTTTTTTTGTTCCACTTGGCCTCTGATGGTTATCTACTAAGATGTCCACTTGGCCATCCCACCTTTCTGGGGAAACTTCCCTGATCTCCCCCAAACAGGTGAGGTGTCCCTGCTGTGCTTTCCTGGAGCGTCCTGTGTGAATCCGTTCGGCGTACTCTCCATTTTCCCCTAGACTGGACAGCCTTGCAGACAACCATTTTTGCCTTGCTATTCTTTGGTTCCTAGTCTTTCCTAGTAAAGAGACTGGATGTTAGTTGCTCAATAAATAATAATTGAACAAATGAGACCCTAGTAGTAGAAACACTTCTTTTGATTTGTGTACTTCTTCACCTCTATAAAAGAGATGATTTGATTTTCCTTATACTGGTAAGCATAATTGGAGCGTTTCTCCTGAGTTCTTTCCTTTAAGTAGGTGAATCATGGAAAATCACAAAACACTCTAAAAGTGATCTGATCCAGCACATCCCTCCCAGTTATTAGCAGCTTCCGAGGATTCAGCAAGGAGCTTTTCAAAGCATTGCCTTCTCTCTGATGTTTCCAGAACCTGCTGGCCCGGAAAAAAAGTCTCCGAAGGAGCAAAGAGATGGGTGTCCGTGTTTTTTCAACCTGGTTCCCAGCCAGGCTCTTTCTACAATTTCCCGGAGATCAAGCCGTTGGCTGCTTCCTGCCCCCTGCTAAACTGGACCTGGGGGTTGATGGTTTTACAGTCGCTCAGTAAGCACGCAGATTAACAGCTGCCTGCTCAGTAGCTGGAGGCCTCCCTTAAATTGAGAGGGTTGGGGTTGCACATTCCACAAGCGGTTGGAAATGTCTCTGCCTTTGGTTCCTTATTATGTGGCTCTGGGCTAGACAAGGGGTACAGCAGTGGTTAGGATGTCTTTTGTTTCCTGCAGCCCATAAAAAGCAGCCTGGCTTCCCTGCCCACACTTGGCCTGAGCAGCTGGACCCTCCACTCTGACAGCCCCACTCTCCTCTCGCCCACCCTCATTAAGTTACTTGCCACCGAGATCTTGCTGGTTATGTTTCATTTTACGGGGCCACGGAGCACCCTCAGGATACCCTTCCTTCCCATCCACTTGCCGGGAGATGCCGACTCGGGAAGCTCAAGTGTGTTGTTCCTGGTTGACGAGTCTTCGACCCACACCCAGGCCACTGCAGCTCACCTCTCAAACAGCTGCGACTCAGTTCTGCTGTAGCCTTTTCTTCTCTGCCTCAGAGGTGATTTCAGGGAATATGCTGAAATCTAAGTCTCCTGCTGTGAGAGGCAGGAGCTTGGTACCAGAGACCTTACAGTTGATGGGGTATCTGAGTCTTTTTCCTCCTGATTAAGCCTCTGGAGACTCATAGTCTAAACATGAAGGACAAATGGATTTTAAATTAGTTCTTAGTATCCAAAAACTCTGGCTGCAAGTATAAAGAGATTAATGGTCCTGGAGGCATTTTTACTTGCATCTCAGCTTTATACCTTCGAGTCTTTACGTGAACATGTTTGAGCTTCTGGTTGGCTAGGGAGGCAGAAGAAGAACTCAGGGGCAATACAACAGTGTCAGGGGAGGCAGGTGACCTGCGGGAAGGCTGCGGGGCTGTCCTGACTTACCCCAACCAGTGCACACGGAGGAAGTGGTTGGGGTGAAAGCCCCTCTCACCTATGGCCATGTCTGGGGCCACATGCAGACCTCAAGAGCCAGTGTGACGCTCCCTTGTACATGCCATCCACTGGACTTGGCCTTGTTGCTTTATAAGGGAATTTTTGGAACTGAGGACATTTATTAAATTAAGAAAAATGCCTTTTGTAGACCTTTGTGCAATTCATTCATTCAATATCCTAATTAGTAGAAAGTCAGACATAAGCCACCATATACCAACCACTGGCACCAAAGAGAGTGCCAGCAACCCGCCACTGGTTTAAGAGAAACACAGATGAAGAACATAAAGAGCTGCAGCAGCCGCTGTGATGGTTTTGACTCTGTGCATCATCATCAGCCTTTCGCTCAGAGGAAGTTTCGAACACACTGATGCCGTGCGTGTTTTCTCTTTCTCAAACTGAAAGCTAGATTTCAAGCACCAAGGTGAAGTCTAGGGCAATAACCTAACAGCTAAACTTCCTGTTATGGAGATTATCAAAGACTTATTACTGTTTTTAATGGCAGTGCGTTTTAATGGCCATATCCTTTTTTCTGTGGCGAGAAAAAATAGTTATGTTCTAGTGGCCTAGAGTAGCCCTAGTGAGTGTGCTTCGCTCCTCTGTGCAAGGAACCTGGGGTTTTGTACCCTGAAGGGTCCATTTTCTTGGGGTGAAAGAGTTGATTTGGAAAGGGAGGAGATTGCTTGAGGCAGGAAGAACTAATTCAACTAAGGCCACAGGTAGCTGTTGCCTCTGTGCCACCTGCCTCTGGGCTGTGAGGGTAGCAGCATGAGCTAAGGTGTTGCTAAGTCAGAGGATGCCAGGGAAATATAGCTTATGAAGGCAGAGATCAAGGACTGCATGGAAAAGTTCATCACCAAGCAAGGAAGCAGCGTCTAGCCTCTCAAGGGCACAGTCTTGATGCAGACTAGGGGGCTGAGGCAAAGCCACACCTGTGCTACGCTCGGCAAGCCATGTGCCTGAGTGTTAGAAGGGGCTGGTGATGGGGTGGGGCAGGAAGTTGTCCGCTGCATAGTGGAGGCCCAGTCTTGGGGAGGGTGAGGTAGGGTGAAGCGTCCAGCTGCTTCTGTTGCATACCTGACACTTGGATTGGGACTGTGCGTCCTGATCCCCTCTGTGCTCCTGGCTGGGTCAGTTGCCAAAGTGGTAAGAGATGAAGACGAGGCCCCTTTTCATACATCTCTGTCATTTCTTATGCCCCTTGGCCATTGCTACATTTAGTCACTTGGGAATCTGGAACATGTTGTGGAATCCTGGATAATTTCCTTGGCTGAGCCTTGGCTCGCTCATCTCTGAGAAAGGAGGGTGAGTGTCCGGGACAGGCTGAGCTCCGCATGTGAGGTCCTAGACCACTGGTTGCTAGCAATCCCCACCCCCAACGTCAATATGTGACTCTTTACTCTTGAATCTCTTCCCAGACACTACAAACTCCTCCGAATATGAAGTTTCTTATCAGACCGCACATGTGCCTAGTTTAAAAGATGGTCAGTCGGGGCCGGAGGGTTAGCTCAGTGGTTCCGGCGCCTGCCTCGCAAGCGCAAGGTCCTGAGTTCAGTCCCCGGAAACCACATAGAATGCTGGGCGTGGAGACTCACGCCCACCAGCAATCAACACCGCATACTACAATGCCAGGCGTGGTGGCTCACGCCTGTCATCCCAGCACTCGGGAGGCAGTGACAGGAGGATTGCTGAGTTCGCGGCGGCTTGCCTGGGCACCATAGTGAGCTCAGGGCCAGCCTGAACTACAAAGCAAGACCCTGTCTCAAAAAGCAAAAAAAAAAAAAAAAAAGATGGTCAGTCGGAGAAAGTGTGGATTAAAAAGCTAGGTTCACCTAGCAGCCCCCAAAGTTGTTGTCTCACACTGGAAAAATGAGATATTTGATCCTTTTCAGTGGAAGAAAAAAATGCATTAAACTTTGTGGCCAAGAATATTTATGATCCATCTAACCTCAAATCTCAAAACCCATTGAAAATGACATTTAAATCTCAGTGCCCTGAAAGATTCTGCCTACACTAGTGCAAAATATAATGAAACGACTGTTACTTTTTTTGACTTGAGCTTTTAAAAAATTATTTTAGTTTTACGTATGGTGTTGATAAAGGACTTCCCTTTTTCTGTTGCCTATAACCTTGAGACTTGATTTGCTATCCACCAAGCAACAGTGATTTGGACTTCACCGTCTGATGCTGGGGAGGGAGGCTCTGAAGCCTCCAAACAAACCTGTGCTCCCCATCACAGGGCCAGAGAGCGATGCTGGCTGATGTCCACAGTGATTTATCCCACTGTTTAACAAGTTTGTTCCCAGGCACAAAAACAATGTGTGCTCCGTCCAGCTGCGATGTTATGTTCATCTCTGGGGCAGCAGAACTGAGCCACTCTGGTGAGAAAGCTGCACAGAGCGCTGCTCGGTGCTTCCAGAAAGAACAGGGGCAGCTCTCTCTGATCTTTTGGACGGGTACACGACGAGGCTGAAGCTCCTGGCCCAGAGTCCTCACTTGGAGAACCACTGACCTAAGAGGTACAATAAAGAATGCTTTGCAGTAGAGAAAAAGCAGCAGTGACCTAGACTTAGGTGGCTTCCTACATTCTCTGGCTTAGTTTGTTCACACTCAGTACGCTCCCTTTGATCACTGACGTGCACTGAGTCATGCATCCATGGAAAGAGCTCCATTTATCCCTGTTGGCTGGAGCCCCCTGTGGAAGGGTAATTTCATTAGTGGTATATCAACTATGAGGAGCTCAAGATTTTGCCCTTGATGGCTGTTTATAATGTCCAGAAGATGCAAACTCCCAGAGATCTCCTTCTTATGCTGGGTAGTCAATAGTGTAGCACAAGGAGCTCCCAAAGAGAAGCTTCACCCAACATCTGTACTGGCTTCAGAGAACTTTTGTCTACTGGGCCCTTGTGAGTCTAATAGGATTTCCTACTGGCGTGAATGCCGTGAGTAAAACGCCCATTACACTATCAACCCGCAGAAAGGTGTTGTTCCTGGAAGAGGGTCACAACATCCTAGGTGGAAGGAGGCTTCTCTAGGCCATCAGGCCCTCCTTTGCGCCCACATACCCCAACCCACTCACCCCAGACTTAAACCCTCTTTCCAAAGCCCTTCAGAAGATTATTTTCCCTGTAGTACATTCTCAATGATGAATGACATCATAACTTATACCTAAAATATGCCGATAAACTCAATGAAGGGGAAAAATAGAATTTGTACCTGTAAATGATGTATCTTGATTTTTATTTTTTCCCATTCCCTTGCCTTCCCTACAACCTCCATCTCCTATATATATGTTTTGTTTCTAACCTCCATAGAGAAATTATTCTTTGGGTCAGGGATTTAGCTACTGGTTCTGGTGCCTGCCTTGCAAACACAAGGTCATGAGCTCAATCCCTGGTACCCAAAAAAAAATTTTTTATTTTTCTCTAACCTAAAATATGTTTATTTTAAATCTACTAATTCCTTTTGCTGGAGAAGATCTCCTCTGTGGAAACTGAGAATGGATAGACACTATCCATGGTAGAATAGATTTTTCTTGTTTCAGGGCACATATAAAATTACTCCAGAGCCTATTTTTATTTTTGTTTCAATATTTAAAACACTAAGTATTGGGCCAGAGATTTGGCTCAGTGGTCCCAGGGCCTGCCTCGCAAGCGCAAGGTCCCTGGTTCAATCCCCAGTAACCACATACAATACTGGGTATGGTACACCCACTGGCAATCAGTACCTCATACCACAGATGCTGGGCTTGGTGGCTCAAGCCTGTAATCCCAGCACTCAGGAGGCAGAGGCAGGAGGATTGCTGAGTTCAAGGCTTGCCTGGGCTACATAGTGAGCTGAGGGCGAGCCTGAACTACAAAGCAAGACCCTGTCTCAAAAAACAAACAAACAAACAAACAAACAAACAAACAAAAAAACACCACTAAGTATTACCCAAATACATGCAGAGGAAAAAGAGAAAAAAAATATATATATATATTTTTTAAAAATATATATATTTAGGGCCGGAGGATTACCTCAGTGGTTCCGGTGCCTGCCGCGCAAGCGCAAGGTCCTGAGTTCGATCCCCGGAAACCACATACAATGCTGGGTGTGGAGACTCATGCCCACCAACAATCAATTCCGCATACCACAGTGCCGGGCATGGTGGCTCACGCCTGTAATCCCAGCACTGGGGAGGCAGAGACAGGAGGATTGCTGAGTTTGAGGCTTGCCTGGGCTACAAAGTGAGCTCAGAGCCAGCCCGAACTACAAAGTGAGACCCTGTCTAAAAAAAAAAAAAAAAAAAATATATATATATATATATATATATATATATATATATATATATATATGGCACAAAATGGTATATAATGAAAAATGAGTCTGTTTTCATCCCAGATCCCTAAGCTACTTTTCCACATTAACTTGCAACAATTTCATCCATCTCTTCCAGAAATTTTACAAACACATATTTGCACATTCACTCTCTCACATACATACTTTGGTTTTTTTTTTTTTAAACAGTTACACATACAGGGATCTCTTTATACCAACACATATTGTCATTCTTTATAAGAGTACATTATAGGTTACTTAATCAGTTCTCTGTAGTTTCTTGATGTTTTTCTGTTTTGTACTTCTGGTCAGTGTTGTCACTAAATCTTTGATTATATTGGGAAATGTAGTATTTCCTACAAGTGGACTTGATGGTCCAAACATTTGTATCTTTTTAATTTAACAGACTACATTGCAGTTGTGGCACCAGTTTTCATTCCTTTCAACAGTGTTCAAGAATGCCAACGTTTTCCAAATGGCAATCTCCACAGTATATGGCCAAACTTGTTATCATTTGTCTAACAGGCAAAAAACCCAGTTAGGGAAACATAATTCACATTTCTCTTTCAAGTGTCACTGAGTCCATTTGTATGTGTATATCATTTTTGTTTTTTTGGAAATGTATATCCTTCATAACAGTTTTTCTGTTGGTTGTTGAAACTTCTCCAACAAATTATAAATTGTTTTTTATGTATTAGGAAATAGGCTTTGTCTATCATACACATTGTAGAATTTTAAGGTATTTTTCCTGGGTTCATTATTTCCCTTTGATTAATTTTAAAATGTTCTTTGTTGTGGAACAACTTTATTTTTATGTTAATTGAATATAATAATAGTTTTTCTTAGTGGCTTTTAAGATTATGCCAGAGGACTTCTCCAACCCAAAATTACAGTCTCATTATTTTAAAAATTTCTTCTTTGTTTTCTTCTGGGACTTCTGTGGTTTATAGGTTTGTGGTTTCTTTTTAATATTTACTTTGGTGTAGGGAAACAGATACTACTGATAACAACTCTATTTTTGTACCCAATGTCTCTGTACCTGTCCCAAAACTTCTTAGTGAATAATTCACTTTTCTATTTCAAATTTTAACAAGCTATTTTCATTTGAATATGAGCATATTATTTGTAAAGTCAGTAACTGATCAGCCTATTTATTTGGCATATCTTTATAATTTACTTTAATACTGGCATCTTCTAATACTCTTTCAGAATTTTCTAGATATTTCTGCATGTTTAATTGTTCATAGAAATTTGAAAATCAGTCTGTTTGGAATTTAAAAATTATTATGTTTGCATTTCTATTGAGGTTATATATAAATAAATTTAGAACTTAGTTTTTATAATTGTTAAATCTACTTACCCAGTAATAGTGTAGCATTTCTATTAGATTTGTTGCTATTGTTTGTCATCCCGTACTGAACCCAAGACCTTGCACATGCTAGGCAAGGATTTGACCACTGAGCTACACCCCCAGCTATCATCATCATCATTACTAATAGTAGTATTTAAAATTTGAGGCAGAATCTCACTAAATTGTCCAGGCTAGCTTCAAACTTGGGACTCACCTGCCTCAGCCTCCCTAGTTATTGGAATTAAAAGTGTGTGCCACCATACCTGGCCATCATTGGGTTTCATTTTTGTCTTCTAGTATATTATAAATGTTCTTTCATCTATAACTTACATATGTCTTAAATTCATTCCTATTAAAATTCTTAAATTTGTTCCTTTATTATAAGTATCTTCTCATTTTGTTTTCTAATTTGTGTATATTTTCTTTTGTGATTTATTTTAAATAAGTATAAAGTATTTGAACTTTTATCATCTATAATTTTTAGTTGATTTTCTTTTTATGCTGGCAAATAAAAATTTTATGTGCTGTCTAGTGTTTGCATAGCTACTTCTGTTTATTGTAATGGTTAATACATCAAGAACACATTCAAATAATGGTGAGGAGAGTGGACATCTGCTCCTCCTGCTGATCTGAATAGGAACACTTCTGGTGTTTCCCTTATTCAGTATGATCAGGCTTTGGTTAATGATCATATTATTTTATTGAATGAATTAATTATAGTAGAATCTATCAATATTTTCAAAAAATTACATAAAATTTAAAAATAGATGTCAAAGAATTGAAGACTTTAAGCATAGAAAATACATTATTGTCATAACTATATATATATATATGACTTCCCAAAACCATGCTTATTTTTTGTCTGCTTGATCTGAAATAGGCTAAAAAATATTAAATTTTCCCATCACAACTGCCTTTTTGTCTATTTCTCTTTGTTTTTACTGCTCTTTTTCTTTTACACATTTTTAAGCAGTGCCACTCACTTTACTGTTTTTCATGATCTTTACTGTTTTTTGTTTGCACTGAATTTCATACCTTTCTTCCTCCTTTTACTTGCAACTGAAATAATTTTATTATTGATGTACTTTATAAGGTATTATATGTTGGAATTCAAAGTTTTATTCATTTTGGCCAGGGATTTAGCTCAATTTTTCTGACATCTTCCTTGAAAATTTGTATTCAATTTAAATCTATTTCTTTTAAACAGCAGAGTTTTTCTTATTTATACTACCATTAAACAATTTTAATCTTAGTTCTATCATGTTATTTTATGATTTCATTTTTTTATCTTTTGTGCATACCTTGCATTTTCTCACTTTATGTTTTATGCTGAGTGAATGTCCTTATCTCCTAGTCATTTTTAGTTGACATTTTGGTTTTGTTATTTAAAAGACATCTTTAATAACTTTTAATAATGTATCAGAAGCTCTTTTGATTTGTCAACTTCAAAGAGAGCATCTTGAAACTCTGTCGTTGAAAAACAAGACAAATTAGCAAGGCTCCTTGGTCTCCCCTTTTCTACCCTCAAGTAATATCCTCCCACCTGTCTTATTCTCTGTTACTACCATTAGTCCAGTTCTTCATGGTGCTTATCATAATGTGTAATTACACTTTTTCTATATTGGTTTACTCATTTGTTTTTCACTGCCTTTCTTGAACTATACAATACTTGAGGCCAAAGGTTTTGTAAACTTTTGTTTGATCAGGAAGAAGTGACACAGAAAATAAAAACAAAGATGGTTGGGGCCGGGGATTTAGCTCAGGGGTTCTGCTGTATGCCTTGCAAACACAAAGTCCTGAATTTGATCCCTAGTAACCACATACCACAATGCTGGGCGTGGTGGCTCACGCCTGTAATCCCAACACTCGGGAGGGAGAGGCAGGAAAACTGCTGAGTTCAAGGCTCGCCTGGGCTACGTAAGCGAGACTGTCTCAAATTAAAAAAAAAAAAAGAACGAAGATTGCAAGGAATCTTGGAGATCATTTCAGCCAAGGTTTCTTACTTTTCAAGGGCAGAAACATATCTGAACCCTGGACATATGATCCCTGCATCACAGAGCGAGTGAGTGGGTTAAACTTTGGATCAGTTCACTCTAATTTGTTCCAAAAATCCAGCCCTCACCTCAAACACATCATACCAATTTTACATTCTAATTCCAAGGAAGAGTTCACACTTACATAGAGCCAGGATATCTTTTAAACGATATATTTTAAATGATGGGATACTTGAAATGGTTTTATTTATTATTTCTTTTTCTGAGAGGATCTTGTTAAATCACAAGCTGGCCTCCAAAGTGCTATACCAGCTTTAGCTTCCCAGATAACTGGGATTACGCATGTTCACCACCGTACCTACTAAAAGGTACAATTTAAAACATTTAAATTTTAGGTCATTTTAGGTCATCAAACTTTACAGATGTATTCTAAATTTCTTGAGCTTGATTAGAGAAATCTAAGAGAGAGAAAATATACCCCATTTTAAGTTGGAAACCAAGATTCTATTAAGTGGCATACTCAGAGTCACTTAGGATGGCAAGAATTGATCCCAGGAAAGAACCTCTGTTTCCTGGCAACCAGCTCAGTACTCCCTGAAGGGCACTTTGAAGGAAAGTTCAATCAATGGAAGGGTCAAATGTTTTCTTTTTCAAACGTCCACTTTGCATGTAATGACAGCTCTGTGCAGACTTTCCTGTGAGTTCTTCTAATTGTTCATAAGATCGAGAATCCTTCTCCACAAATGCATGAGGTGTGGGTGAGAAATTACTTCAACTGAGTTTATTGACATTTCTTAGACCATATGAGTTCAAAGAAAATTATTACAGGTAAGATCTCTGTCCATTGAAATACCACTCTATAGATTGCACTGTGATATATATGGGTAAGAGACATCCAAGAAAAGCTCGGTACAGTCCTGGCCAATTCCAAAGACTGGTGTCTGCAGCGAGTCAGTAAATCTGTCTTCTCCTTGGCCCTAACTAGTTTTTCAATGTGACATTCTTTCTCGTGGAAATATTTGAGTTTCAGATAAGGTGCTGGAGTCAGGGGGAATATGGGTTTGAACCTGAACTTTGTCATGGACTTGAGGAAAGTGCTTAACCTGGCCAATTTTGACTCCTTTGCAATGGCCTGAATGTAATAGTATTATTTTAAAATGTGGGTACAATACTTAGAGTGACATGCTTGACTCAGCTGCTCGGTAATTCTTTTTTTTTTTTTTTTGAGATAGGGTCTCACTTTGTAGTTCAGGCTGGCCCTGACCTCACTATGTAGCTCAGGCGAGCCTCGAACTGAGCAATCCTCCTGCCTCTGCCTCCTGAGTGCTGGGATTAGAGGCTTGAGCCACCAAGCCCGGCATTTGTGGTATGTGGTACTGATTGCTGGTGGGTGTGAGTCACCATGCCTGGTATTGTATGAGGTTACCGGGGATTGGACCAGGGACCTTGCACTTGCTAGGCAGGCGCTGGAACCACTGAGCTAAATCTCTGGCCCATGCTTGGTAATTCTTTACCTATCCACAGCATATTAATTATCAAAGACTAGTGTGAAAGTTTAGGCCAAACTGAATAAAGAACACTAACCATTGCCGTGTTACAGCTAGGAGCTTGGGCTGCTTTCTCTGTCATCTCTCAGAAGTCTACATTAAGCACATGTAATAACTCCTCTGATCTTAGAAACATGGATTTCCAGTTAAAAGAAGAAAAATGGCATCATCAATAAGTAAGACAATAAACCTCAAGCTGCATGATGTGCTGGTCAGCTCTGTGTACAAGCAGCTCCCACGAGGGGGGTCCTGTGCTCCATGGGGCCGTGTGTGTGTATGTGTGTGTGTGTGTGCATGTGTGCATGTGTGTGGTACGTTGTGCTCCTCAGGGCTCCATTTCTGATTGACAGAAAGTATTTCCTTGAAGTCCTGGTTGCTGCATCGTAGACATTCATTCTCTTATTCATACCCATTATTTTCTGAGTACTACAAATATGAGTTAAGGGGATGAGGCAGTCTCAGGCAAGACAGGCCAGTGGGCAGTCACGGGTTTCTCACTTCCCACTCTCTCAACACGCCCTCTACCGAGTAGTCATAAGGTGCTAGGCTGAGTGAGCACTTTGAGTAGGACGGTCATCTGTAAGTCATAGCCCCCTCCCCTGGTCTGGCGGGAGAGCTACAAAGAACTGGAAAAGACTGTGGGGCTCGCCTCGGCCAAGTTAACCTGGGTTCAGTTTCCTCACATATAAAAAAGCTTATGTATTTAGGGGGTGGGGAGTTGTGGGGTGGGTAAGGGAACGGGAAAAAAATGAGAATTAAATCATGTCATATACTGGTACAAATTCCCAAAACTGAGTGTTATCATGATGTGTATATACAGTGTATCCATAAAGTTGACTTTCTCAGGTGAAAAAAAGGGGGGCTGGGGCCAGGTGATTTCCAAGATCCACTTTACTCCTTTGATTCATAATCATAATCATATGAATCAAATTCCTAAAGAAATAAAAAAATAAAGAATATAACAAGAAGCATTTAAACTGGTTTTACAATATCTTAGTTTTCTGTCTAAAAGGATTTAGACAGAGCCAATCAGGATGGCATCATCTGAGCAGCCAACTCGAGCTCTGGGCTTAGGGTTCATGGCAGAAGTGGCTCAAGATCCGCCAGCCGCCATCCCACAGTTCTCTATGTAGATTGTTCTCCTGTTCTGTTGCCTGCTGGTTCCCCCATATTGTTTATTGCCTGTGTTAATTCACTTTTATTTGACCTCAGCATCATCCATCAAGATCTCACGTGCCTATTAGCGTATCATTGTTTCAGTAGGGGCGCAGCAGCTCCTATCGATCTCTGACCAAAATTCCAGTAACGAGGCTGCATTTCTTTCTCCTTCCTCAAATGGCCCAAGCCATAAATGGGTAATATTAGCATTTAGAGCCCTTTCTCATCCACCCTCTTCCCCTCTACTCTTTTCCCCAAAAAAGCACCTTGCAAAACTGAGTGAAGCGGTAATATGATAAGCACGATTATGCCAGGTAAGAAAACTGAGATTTTGCTTATTAAAGAAATGGGGTTTTGACTCCTAATGAATTGCAATTTTTCTTTTGAAAACTTACTGCACTCAGTGAAGCCACATATGAACTCGGCTCACAGCCTGTGCTTTGTATTGTTATAATCAGTGGATGAAACAAAGACTGTAAAACACTTTGCAGAGGGAAATGCAACTGAGAATTCATAAGAAGTGTTAATTTCAAACACTTCAATGTTGTTTTTCCTCATCAGCTTCATTGTAATGAAAAGCATAAGCTAAATGGAGTTCAAGAATAGGATCATAGAAGACTATTCTAAAAGACTTGATTTAAAGCAACTATCATACATTCTCGGGTTCACCCAAAGTATTTCAGTCTTGTCCATCTAGTACAGTAGCTACTCAACAACCGAATGTGGAGAGAGACAGACAACAACAATAAAACTCAAACCCAAAACCAAGCGAGTGAGTATGAGGACAACAAGTTCAAAATGCAATAACCACCATAAGAAATGGCAGTGTGGGGAGAGGGTAGTGCAGTGTGGAGGGTGGGAAGTGACTGGGTCCCCTGCTGGATACTGAAGTCTGAGGAACTTACCTTGGGGAGGAAATCTAATGATGGCAAGGATCTAATCATACAGATGTGTGAACAAAGAGATATCTGAGGTGGAAATGCTGATATGCCTTGAAGAGACAAAAAGCACTCAATCCAGAAACATGTTTTCTAAGAGGGTTTTAAGAAGATGAAGAGCATGGCTTCTCTGGCCATCTTAACATAAATGCCCTACTCCTACCAAGACTTTATTTTTTTATTTTTCCCATAAAACACATCATTTCTCTCTCTCCTTCTCTCTCTCATAATACATGTTTATCATCCTTCCTCTCCTTTAGTATGTGATCACAGGGAATTCTGCCATCTTGTTCAATGCTATATCTCTATGTCATAGAATAATGGCTAGTATTACTAGGTTCTTCTATGTATTTATTTAGTAAATAAAGGAATAAATGGTCAAATTTGCAGGACTAAATTCCTAATATAATAGAAAATTTTGTACTTCAGGCTAAATACAGTCAATAGAATACATATGTTTATCTCTGTTCCTTCCAGAAATACCTCTATAAGTATATAAAAGACATAAACTTACAAACACTAAGAGAAATAGAGAGGTGACAGCAGCAGATAAGAAATTGCAAAAAAATTATAAACTGGGCATGGGGCATAAACCTGCAAGACCAGAACTCTGGGAAGTGGAGGCAGGAAGATCACATTCAACCTCAGCCCAGGCAATTTAATGACTTAGTGAGAATCACCTGAAAACAATGTTTTTTAAAGGGGTAGATTGGAGGTGGAATTTAGTAGTTCAAAGCAAAGACCTTCGGTTCCATTCCCAGTACAAAAACTTACAAAGAATGATAGCTTTAACTATCTTTCTAGCTGAAAAAAAGCCAAAACATTGGTCTGTAGGGCAAGAGCCACTTAGAAACAAGTTATTTAATCACTGGAGAGGCTCAGGATTTGGAGGCATCTTGTACTTCCTGTGTGCTGTTCTCAGGAAGCTACTATAGGATGGATTCCACAAAAATAGGAGAAATCAGGAAGAACAAAGACCTTGGATTGAGGACACAGAGAGGCAAAGGAATTGTCCCAGGATGACAGCAAAGAGGAGACCCCACCTGACAAATGTTTAACAGCCTAGAGAGCAGCCAGTGCAGACAGTGGCATGAGGATGAAGTTCACCAAGGTTGATGTCTTACAGAAGGAGAAGCAGCAGCAAGAGCAGCTGAATGATAGCCTGGGGTGTATGAACACTTGGAGATTTTCAGTTTTATCAGAGGACTTAGAGTCCTATTAGTTAGTGAGAAAACAAAGCAATTATTATCTCCAGAGAAAACAAAAAGCTACACAAAAAAAGGTACAGAATTATAGTGTCCTATTGTGGTTTAGTAACTAAATTCTATTTACTTATCCATCATAATACTGTATTGGCAGTTTGAAAGGGGAAGGACCTAGTGTTTAATATGTGTGGGAAAGGTTTAAATAAGAAAATAAAAGCAATGTTTTTCTATAGTTGTGAATTAATATGTATTATCTAACACAGAAAAATTTTAAATGGCAGTAGGAACACATTGTTTAGAACTACAGAAAGAAAATGAAAAAGGGATGGCTATAAATTGATAGTGGTACTCTTTGGAAAACAGGATTAATAATAGGAAAAAGTGGGACAAGGACTGGTATTTTTCATTTCAAGCTCTGTTAGCTTTGATTTCTTAAACTATGTGCATATGTTATATTCTAATGTAAATAAAAAACAAAATTAAGAAAAAGAATGCATACTTTTGCTAGTAACTACCAAAGAAAGATGTTGAAGGTGTTTCTCTTTTAATCTCTATACTTAGGAGATAGTTGATAAATGATGAATGAATAAGTGAGAGTCATCATAAACTTATTTAAGCCCAGGATGTATTACTGACAGTTGGTAGAATGATCTGAAGTCCTATAGCAGAAAGCAATTTAATGACGCTCAGAAAAGACCCACAGTTGTGGGCCCCATTACAAAGGAGCCCGGTTTCTGCTCAGTTTAACCTATTACACAGTGTAAAGCTGGCAAAAATTGCTCATTTCCATAGAGCTGACTCCACAGATTTAAAAAGTCCTGAATGGGAAATAAATATGCTGCTCTTAATAAATGTCTAGTTAAGGTATAGTTAATATAGTTAAATGTGAAAGTGTATAAATGATATATTTTAATAGCATTCAGAGAACATTTCAGGATTGAGATAAATGCAAACTTTAAAAAAATCCTAACATCCCCTAAACACATCGCCTTATCGTAGCAAATGATAAATTACTAAAGAAAAATGTTATTCTGCAATGTTTTGAAGATTAAGTAGAGTATGAGTGAAATTAACATTGTGTGTAAGTGAAGCTGTGACTATATCATGTCAGAGTGGTAATAAAATTGCAAAGGGGAGAGAATTAGAGCTTTTTATACCACAGAAATGGAAGTAGTTTTCATTTTAATTGTTTTTCTTTAAATGGATTGTTTCTGTAATATACTATATTCTTTCCAGTTCACAGATGTTCAGGAGGGATAAAAGAGTTATAAAATATTCTAATGTGCACTTTTAAAATAGCTTTTTTGGAACAAGAAAAGAACACCCTAAAGAATTCAGAATTTTTAGAGTACAATAAAGCACTCATACCACAAATTTAGTGAATTGCACTTTGTGATATGGAAAAACATAACATTTACTCTATGGTTGGCCTTTTAGTCAAGTAAATCCATTTCATTTATGATATTCTTTTCCTAAAACCCTAGATGTCTTTACAATTCCCCTTCCTTCTTCCTTGTCTCATCTCTGGTAGTCTTTACTCCTAGCACTAGAAAAGTCAACTTTTCTCCTATTGTCCATGTGAGCTTGGCCTTTGCCTGAGCTGATCCAGTGGAAGGCTGTGTCCTGCAGTGGTCTGAGGCCCTCCATTCTCATTCTGTCACCAGTCAGTGCTCCTGCCCCACCCAGTATGCTCGGCCCTTATTCCACGGCTGCTCTGCAGCTCGGCTACAGCGAATCCAGGGGCCTGTGCTCCTTGGACTTCTCTCATTTCGTTCCCATTGCCTGCTCTTCATAATGTTCTTCAGGAAGAGATTATTTTTCCAAAAGCTACTTGTAGCTTTTGTTCTGTGTGAACACACTTATTTAGCCCCACAGGCCTGTGGCATATTTTTGTATTTTTTTTCCCCCTTCATAGCTGCTTTACCTTTCTGGGAACATGGTGTTAGGGTCCAGTCCGGAGGCCTGAGTGACTGGAACCACTGCCCTGTGTGGGTTAGAGTTCTGCTGGCGACTAGCCTTGGGACTAAAGGCCACTTTATGCAGTACTTCTTCACAACAGCAAAGTGACAAATATCTGCTGAGAGCTTAGTGAGTAGGAGGCATATCACTAGGTTTATGGTGTTGAACAGCAGAGACATAGCTTCTGCCCCTGTGAAGCTAACAGTCTGGTGGGGAAATATATACATTTTAAAGAACTACTGGAATGAGCTCATCTAAGAACCCAACTCTTTCACAGTATCATATGTGCAGAGAGAAAGAAGTTCAGGGAGAGATATGGGCATAGAAATGGACTTTGTGGGTAGAGGATTAGGATGAGTTTCCTTGAGTGACATATAAATAAAGAGCTAAAGATACGCGGGTGTCAGCCAGGAGAGGAGTGGAATATTCTCCACAGAAAGTGCCACAGGAGGGTAGGACCCAGAGCAGAGGAGAGCAGGCCACTGAGGCAGGAGTGCTTACGAGGGGTGGCTTGAGGATGAAGACTGAGGCAGAGGGAAAGGGACGGATTATGTAGGGCTGGTACATGAGGACACAGGGTTCAAATGGACCGATGCTCAGAATGGGTAGGAAAAAGTACAGATAGAGGGAGGTCTACTCCAAACTTCTCCCGTATCTGAGGCAAAAGTGTCCCCTGAAAGTCACGGGATGCATCCTATGGCTTCCTGTGGTCCTGTACTGCACCACCATGAGGCGTCCTCACCTGACAGGAGCATGGTGCTCTAGCCTTCTGTATTAGACAGTCTCTCATTCTTCAGTGTCTGGTCCACGTCCATTTCAGCTTCACCTCTGCTGTCCTCAAGAGCCTATTCTCCCACATGGGAGTGGAAATGAAGATAAGGAGACAGCAGTGGTACACGGGGGCTCACTCTCGCTTAGCATGAGAACCAGATCATCAACCCAACAAATGAAGCTTCTTCTGAGGTAAGGGAATATGTGTGTTTTTGAATAGAAAAATGCATTTAAGAAAAAAAAATTAAGAAGAAATGGACCAATGATAGAATGAGATTAAAGGTAAACATAAATACCAGAGTTTCCATTCTCTACACTGGAAAGTTGTATTTTCTTTGGTTTTGAAATTCCATCACTCAAGCCAGAAGGTTAGGCTGACCCTGCCCTCCAATCCTCCCCTCCACTACCCAATAAAAACGTATGCTCTGTGGGAAAGGACATCATTTGGTGATATTTTACATCAGCTATTTAAAGAATTAAGTTATTGTGCTCATTATTCCGTGTATTCTTTTCCGCCTCAGAACACTGTTTAATTTTTCCTTATAATTCAGAGCTTGGTTTCACTGGGGAAAATAATGCTTTCTGAGAATAAGAGTAAATTACTTTCTCCCTTATTTCTTTCTTCTTCCTTTCCTTCTTTCCTGCCTTTCCCACTTCCATCTATTTTTCATCCTTCACTCCTTCCTTCTTTCTTTTTCTGTTCTCTTCTCTCTTTCCCTTCTCTCAGTAAATAAACATTGATTATGATATTCAAAATATTAATTTTAGTTAAAGTTAAAACTGTGTTAAATATCACATAATCCCACCCCCAAGAACACATAAATACCTCAACCCCAGACCACGCAGCCCCTCTTTCTTGAGGGCCTGTACTCTGTTCTCTCTGAGTATATATTTCTAAAATTCTGCCTGATAAACTTGTCATACCTCTTCAAACACCGTGTGAAAAACACAACTTTGATGATAATAATTCCCCGTTTACCAGTGGCCTAATTTTGCCTGGTCAAGTCTGCTGCAATCTTAGCCACACAAACCTTGGGGCCACTGATCTTGTCCAGTGTATTTACTTTGACTCACCTGGGTCTTTCTCATACATAAGCCTTCTTTGCAATGCAGAGGGAAAGGTGAAATGTTTGGGTACAGTGTGTGTTTTTTTCCACCAAAAGCAAAAGATGACAACACAGTTGTACGCACAGAACCCAAGGAAAACCTGAAGCTTGAGTGGAAGCCAAGCAGAGCCATGAGAGCAGAGGACAGCATATAATGTGTACCACAGGTCAGGGACAAGGGCAGTGGCAGGGACAGGAGGTGGGAGGCTGCTGGGAGACTCGGTTACAAGAACTAGGGCAGTGTCGCCTCCCTATGAAAATGTGGAGGGCTGAGGACGCCGCGTCTCTCCCTCTGCTTCCCCTGGTCCGTACATCGAGCGGCCCTCACGCACTCACTGAACACTTACTGAGCACCCTCCATGGACATGGCATCGAGATGATCACATTTCACTCTTTAAAGAATATAAAATCTAGTGGGTGGAAAGAAAGAACACCGCACGCGATAGGGCCCAGTGAATGAAGGGGCACTGACAAGGACATCCAGGAAGGGAGGTTTTACACTGAGCTTGAGATTCATGTGGCAAGAACACAAGATATAAGACTGCAGCATACACGTGGAGAGTCTGATAACCCTTCCGTCAAAGAAACCTAATGTATGAAAACCTAATCTCAGCAAAGTTAAGTGGGGCCATGATATCATAAGCAAATGCTTTACAAAATATTCTAAAACTGTCTCACGTTAACACAGCATTTAAATATTAACTAACAGGAAGCATAGATTTAGATAAAGGATTGACTTCTCCCCCTGTTCTGGGGATTGAACTCTGTTGCTGAGCACTCTGTTGCTGAGCTGCTCTTCTCAGCTCTTTCTTATTTTGTATTTGAACGCAGGATCTGGCTCAGTTGTTCAAGTTGTAACCCTCCTGCCTCAGCCTCTGGAGTAGCTGGGATAACGCGTGCACCACTGAGCCCAGTGACAGGCCTTCTGAAGAGTTAATGCAGTATATTTGTGTGACAGTATGTCACTGTGTGTTGCTTTTCACAAGCATTTCTACTCTATCAGCCGAAGTGTACCTGTAACGGATCACAAATGTGAATGAATTGAGTGTAGCCAACAAGCTGCGGGCAGGTAGAAGAAAAGGTGAGGAGACAACGTGCCCTGGCCAAGAGGCCCCGGTGCAGGGTGCGTGGCAAGGAGCTATTGGCGCAGATTTTCCAGCAGTTCTTTCTCTAGTTCTTTCCTGCCTGCACAATATGACTATATGGGGAGCGTTGTGGAAGTCCCAGAGTCCAGGCTACACCATCCAAACTTCCAAGAACAGGCCCCAGGCCCCAGGCATGTTTTTGTGCTACGGAGACGGAACCCAGGCCTTTGCACTGAGCTACACGCCCAACCCTTTTCAAATTGTTTCATTATGAAACAGGGTCTCGCAGAGTCTGTAAGTTGCCCAGGCTGCAGCTTGCAGTTCTCCTCGCTGCTCTTCAGCAGATTTGAGGCGCACTGACTCTCCTGGGGCCTGGTTCAGTGCAGGCTCTGGTCCAGGACCGGCTGCACTGTGGTGCTGACACGGCCACCTCTGGTCTGCAGGGCAGAGGTGACATCTGAGGAAGCGTCTGACCAGACAATCTAGACCTGGCTTCTCAGAACCCCTGGGGTACACATGGAATTATATAACTATGCCACCTCCTGCTAGCCCCTGTTTAAACTGGTTTTTACAGATCTAGAGCACCTGACCCCATCTCTTGGAATGGGGCTCATGTAGACATGTATAACTGTCTCTGCTGGTTCTTAGGGGCATCTTGTGTGGCCCACAACATATCTACTTAACCAGCCTATGACCAATTCTCCCTTTTCAAGCGATTAGATTTGTTTAGTTATTATTAAGAGCTCAGCTTCTGCCCACAGCCACAGGATCTACAGTAATTTCAATAAGGAATCCACCCTTATTGGCCGACCCCACCCTGACCCAGAATCACTGTCCCAAACTACCCTGCATAGCTCAAAGTGTTGGGTTTAGCCCTCACTCACAGTAAGTTGTTCAGGAAGGACAACACTGTCCCTGACAAGAAGGCACCGAGCTTCCCTCTGAACCGGGGCGCTGCCCTGTCTGAATCTCTGCTCGTTTTCCAGTAGGAACCACAGCCACACGGGGCTTTGTTTTGTTCCTACAAAGAACAGAACCATCTGGGAATGGAGGTCATCCCAGCACGGTGAGGGGCTGAGGCAGGGGAATGGAAACGTCAAGCCCAGCCTTGGCAACTTAATGACTTAGTGCGATCTTGTCTTGAAATTTTAAAAATGCAAACATTTATAAAGGGCTGAGGACGTGGCTTAGTGAGAAAGCGGAAGGTTCAACCCCCAGGATCATAAATAAAAAATGAAAAAGGAGAAGAGCTCTTGGGAGGAGTGAATGCCATGAAGCACAGCCACAGCCTCCACAGCAAGGGAGGCACAGCCTGGCACGCCGATTAGGGGAGGAGGGAGCTTGCTGGTGTAAGGACTTGTGACTTAACGCTTGCCCCTCACACATGGGCAGACCCGACGTGACCAGGTGGAGGTTTGTGGCTCGGTTCTGCAAGTAGGAAGGCACCTCACCTCGCACAGTAGGACCCATTTCCCTGCCACACCCTCTCTTTGTCGCTCCAAGTCCCACTTCATCGTCTCCTTTTGCTCCGTGCCTTTCGTACGTGTGCCTGCTGCATACACAGTACGACGTGTGGCCACGCCCTGTGCTGGGGTCAAGCACACCATTATCTTCCCTTGGTCCAAAAGCATGTTTATTATTGTTATTTGTGGGACTACTAGGCAGTCAAAATAGCCCTGGTGATGATTTAAAGTGTCCATTTGCAATAGCATCCAACCTTCTAGAAATATCACAGTGACTACCTACTGACTGCAGTAAAAACTGTATTCCAGGGAAATTTAAATGAGGCCAGTATTTCCAAACTACTCTTCTGACATTTATACCAGATGGGCTTTAACATTAAATATTTCACTCTTCTGTGTGTATTTCTATTGTTGCGCAAGAACAACCCTCTTGATACACATTTTATGGCTTCTAAGTGGAAAGGAGATGCCGTGTTGTTCCCATCCTCTGAAGCTGTGTCTGTGGAGACCAGGGGCATCAGCAATATCAAATTTTGTTAGATTAAGATAGTCTGGATGTAGAAAAGCAGGTCTGTACCTTACTGAAAATATTTACCTCCATGCTGCTGATGTGTGGAAATGCAAACCTCCTAGGCAAATTCCGTGGACACTAGACTCTGCCATTTACAGAAGTCTCATTAAATAATGAGTTCCTCACGTGTATTTACATAAAGGCAGCTTTTCATGTATGCCTCTCATTGTGCAGGAAACAGGCCAACTATTTTTAATCATAAGGTCTGGATTTAACTGCTTTTCAAGGAGAAGCCTGCTTGTGTTTTCACATTTGTAATCAGAGGAGAGAAAGCAAGGTTCCAGATCATCTTTGGAGCCAAGAAAATGGAGCTCTGGAGAGCAAACAAGGCGAGCCACGATGCTCAGCTTACAGCATCCTGAGGCAGTGCTGCGAGGCAGAGAGGTTTGCATCTGTACCCCAGGCCCGGCCCGCCTTGAGCACGCAGGTCCTCTGTTGCTGGGCTCCGTGGAGAGGGATGAGGGAACACGGGTCCAGAGGCTCGGCCACCCCGCTGGGAGTGCAGACCTCACTCGCTAGGTGACGGCTCACTGTGGCCCAACATTGTCCCCAGACCTGGGGAGGAGACCTGATGGATTACTGTCAAAGTATTCCTGGGCTGGAGGCATCTTAGAAAACCATATGGCTCAATCCTTTCATTCACTATGAATGAAAAGACAAACAAGCCCAGGATCGTAGTTAAAGAGGAAGTTAGAGCTGAGACCAGGTTAGTGCTCTCGGCTTTTAGTCTAAGACTTTTTCTGTGCCTTTTTCTGTGCCTCTTCAGCCTTCTTCCTCCAGAATGAGGAGATTGCATGTAGTTATCCTAAGTTAACATGTTCACTGCGATGTGTTTACTGCCAATTCCAGGCACTGAACATCTCTAGCCAGGGCTTGGCTCTCTGGGCAGGTGGCATAAGGCACCCCAGGCTTCCAGCCCGACTCCCTCTCTTCCCCAGCTCGCTCTTGCGGGGCTGCAGAGTTCTTTAGGTCTCTTCTGGTGGAAGTCGTGGGGCCTGCCGCCTTCCGTTTCTCCTCCACAGCCACCCAGGGCATCCTGCTGCCTTGATTTCTTCCAGAAATGAGCAATAGCTCAGTGAGCATTTTTCTCTCCACTCTCCATGGCTCCAAAGCATAGCACATGGCCACAAGAACTCAGCTCCCACAACAAAATTGGGAGCTTTGCAGACCCCATGAGAGGCCTTATTTATTACCTCTCCCAGAGAAAGCAGACTGGGGCAATAATCGTCAAAGTAATATTTACCCCTTAATAACTGCCTATTTTTATACTGGTGTTAGAGGTTAATAGCAGTGTTATTTACTCCTCTGCCAAAAAGAACTGAAGGATGTGAAATGTAGCAGTCAATAAAGCTGAGCAGTCAGATAAATAACATTCATATTATTTCCTGACAAATCCTTCTGCAAACCAGGGATATAAATAACCCTAAGAAAGCAGCTCCTGCATTACAAGTTTACTGATGTGTAAAATGTAATTTTAAAAAGGGCTTCGAGCTCTAGAAGCACGGGACTCCAGAACTATATACTGACAGCCCTGTGACTGCACACACACGTGTGTGTGAGCCATCTGGGGCACACATCCCCTCTCAGATGTGTGCGTGTGAACAGAGAATCAGTGAGTGGGCACGATCATTGCCTCTCACTCCCGCCGGGCGCACCTTCAGGCTTCTCTTCCTCTCTCACTGACCACTCTTTGTTTCTCCCCCGCAGCGGCCTTAAATTGCAGCCCGTGAGGGCTCCACCTCCACAGTGGGCTTCCAGCTGCCTCTGGGACCCACCGTTCCCAGGGCTGGTGACCCACCAGAGTCTCTCTCCTGCCCTTCATCTCTCCATAGCCTAGAGTA
>PVIC010024322.1:0-26124 GCA_004025085.1 Thryonomys swinderianus | reverse complement strand
GCCTCCTGAGTGCTGGGATTACAGGCGTGAGCCACCACGCCCGGTTTTTTTTTTTTTCTTTTTTTTAGACAGGGTCTCACTTTGTAGTTCAGGCTGGCCCTGAGCTCACTGTGTAGACCAGGCAAGCCTCAAACTCAGCAATGCTCCTGCCTCTGCCTCCTGAGTGCTGGGATTACAGGCGTGAGCCACTACGCCCGCCATTGTGCTTTGTGGTATTGATTGATGGTGGGTGTGAGTCACCACACCCAACATTGTATGTGGTTACCGGGATCGAACTCAGGACCTTGCATTTGTGAGGCAGGCGCCAGAACCACTGAGCTAAATCTCCGCCCCCCCACTTCCTTTTTTGCAGTGCTGAGGATTGGGCCCAGAGCCTGGAACATGCTAGGCAAGCGAGCTGGACTCCTAGAGCCCAGGAGAGTTACTGCTGCAGCTATCAGAATGCAGGAGAGGGAGGAAGGATTAGAGAGATAATCTCAGAATCTCAGAGGTGGCTGGGGCTGGAGATTCTGGAGGGAAGTGGCTGCCAGTCAAAGGTCCCTCTAGACTGTACTTCGGTTTGGCTATTTGCCTATGCTGGCGAGGGGCTATAGTTGGACACCAGTATTGAACCCAAAGGGACATCCAGCTAGTGGCCTGGTGACCCCGGGTGGGAGAACTGTAGTCTGCAGGAACCAACTGGGTGTGTTTGTTGGGAAACATCTCTGAGCCAGTCTTCATGACTTCAGGAAGTTTATCACTGGCAGTGGTACGTGAGGAACTTAAAGGGTCTGGTGTATTTGTGTTCCACTGGACTAATTAGCTGTGGTGTTTGTTTGTTTTAATTGCTTGGAGGGTGGTTGTAGAGTCAGTCTGTT
The DNA here is from genome assembly GCA_004025085.1 of Thryonomys swinderianus. Classification (NCBI taxonomy): domain Eukaryota; kingdom Metazoa; phylum Chordata; class Mammalia; order Rodentia; family Thryonomyidae; genus Thryonomys; species Thryonomys swinderianus. The sequence continues at coordinate 25,267 of PVIC010024322.1, read as the reverse complement.
TATCCTCATTAACATTGAAGTTGCTGTGCTGAACACCTGAGGGTGGCAGAGAAGGCAAGGAGAAAGCTAGGCAGAGCAGACCAAATCTGACCGTAAAAGACGAGCGAAGACAGCAGACTGGGTGCCAAAAAGATGTTGTAGGCACCCTTGTAGTCTGGGAAGTTTTCCAGCGGAAAAGGTGTTTGGACCAGTCTGAAAACACACCCCACCTTCCCCCCAGCTTCTGTCCCGATCTGGTGGTACTTTTAGGTGAATGGATGAGTAAAGTTTAGTGGGTTCTCTTGAAATTTATATAATTTGCTTTCCTTTTGGTGTTTGGAAACAGGGTCTTACAGAGGCCAGGGTTAGGCTGGCCTCAAAATTGCAGCTCATTTGCTATATACTTGCTATATATTTGCTATATACTTCAGTTGTACTTCAATTTAAAGTCCTAAAAAACTGGGAAGTTTTAAAAAGATGAGGATGAGGCTGGGTGTGGTGGTACAGACCTTTAATTCTAGGACTCTAGGAAGCAGAGGTAGGAGAATCACAAGTTCAAGCCTAATCTGAGCAATTTGTTTGTGAAGGCTCTGGGTTTAAACCCTGAGGGGAGGATCAGGCCAAAATCTAGACATATATAAATAACGTGTATTAATAGACATGTATTAATAACGTGTGCGGGGTGGGGGCGTTGCTGTAGAAACTGCTTTTGAGGGTTGGTGCCAATGGTTGAAGAGCACAGAGAAAATTATGGGTGTAGCACAGAGGCCAGGGCTTCTAAGCCAAGAGGAATTTTGCCTTTGGTGAGGGAAGCCAGAACAACCGAGGTTAAAAAAGTATACCCCAAACTTTTGACCTTGGGAACCAACTGATCTCCATGGGAGTCTTGTAATACAAGAGAAGTTCCAGCCAGTCTGTGATTGAGCCTGACTTGACTAATGATTAACTAGCTACTTGGAGCCCAGACGGATGACAAGGTGCTGTGGTCTGTTTTAGGATGGGCAGTGAAGCCTGGGAGACCATTAACAGTCCGCATCGCGGCCGCAAGTCAGCCTGTTAGAATGTGTGGTCTCTTTTCATGCCCTTTAGAGTGTGCGTATGACGAGTCGCAGTGTTTTCATTTATGTATTTATTTCTTTCCCTTTTCGAATCCACAGCAGACTGTCCAGATGCTGTGCCTTCCTCCGCTGAAACAGGGGGAACGAATTATCTGGCCCCTGGGGGGCTTTCAGGTAAGATAGTTTCTGTTGTTTTTCTGGCAGTTGCAAAGTTTTCTAGAAGTTGCAGTAGACAGAAGGCTGCTCTGGAATTCATTCTCATTTGTATGTGTCTTAAACACGGTGACTGGCATCCTCCTTCTCATCCCGTGGTCCTTTTTACGTCAGAGCCCCAGGCCCATCCCATGCATGGGGAAACTGGGGCCAGCTGGGGATGGTTCTGTGTAAGACATGTTTTCATGGTTATTTTAAGCCTCTTCTGGCTTGAGGGACTTCCACTTGGTGACTTTGGTGTCATGAACTCATGCGTTTCAGCTCTTGCCCTTTGTGCATGAGATGCCTTGAAGGGATGGACCTTCTGTCAGAAAACTTGTTGAAGACAGATCCCCAAGGGCAGGAGAGAACTCTGATTTGATCTTAAAGAGTCATGATTACCCTTCCAGCTTTGTGCACCGCCGTCTAGCACAGGTCTGGGAAGGGTGTGCCAGGGCAGGGGCTTTGCAGACAGTAGGTGTAGCAGCCGCTCCCCAACAAGGCAGGCCACAGGGAACTCACTGGCACGTAAGTGGGAAGCATTATATTATTTTCTAAAGACATCCTATTTCCTCCTGTTTTCCCAGTGTCATTAGATTTTCTAAGGACTAGCTGAAGCAAGAGGGAAAGTGATCTGGGGGGAAAAACAAAAGAAGTTGTACTGGAGTTCTGGGTATTATGCATTTTTTGCTGTGTGCCTTTGGTGTAAGTAAGGTCGTGGCTCAGATGGAAACCGTAAAACTGTTGTGCACCCTCTTTCTGAGGTGACTCCTAAGACTAAGCGGTCAAACATTGCTGCTGTGTGTGCTTCAGAACGTTTCATCTGGACAGTCCCCTCTCAGGCCGTCCCCTCCAGGAATTGACTCACTGAGGACGTCTGTAGGGAGACCTGTGTTTGTTTTGGTTTCAGTGCAATATATACTGTGCTATCTGAGACGGGATTGTTTACTCAAAGCTTTTAATGAGAACTGGGCAGGAAAAAAGGGACCCTAGAGGGGAGTGGGCTTTTAAGAGGGCAGAGGATCTTGGCAACCGACAAGGGAGGCAGCCACAGTGTGTGGACTGCATCTTCTGTGTTCTCTAAGGCTGAGGGGGAGTCAAGAGGGTTCTTGAAAGAAAGGAGGAAAAGGAGAAGAAAGAGCTTCAGCAAAATAACACACTCAGGATGTTGTTAGATGGTTTTATTTTTTAAACCTTGGGTGTGCAGGGAGGAGCCCTGGCCCCTCCAAACCACATGAAATAAGCAAGGGAAGTGGTAGCTTTTGAAAGGGGCTTTTCGGAAGGTTTGTCTTATTGATAACATCTTGTCTGTCTCCTCTGCTGGAGGAAATGACGACACCAGGCTGAGCCACCAGGCTGAGCGCCTCCACGCCCAGCCCCAGGAGCAAACAGTGTGACCTGGGCGGCCCTTCTGAGATGGATGGATGGGCTTTGTGCTCCCCAAAGCTCTTCCAGACCTAGAAAGAAAGCGTGTGGGGGGGAGATGGAGCAAGCATCGGCTACCCCAACCCCGCATGGTAATTGCAGCCACTTAGATTAATGAGGAGTTCCTACAGAGGAGTGGTGTGTCTCTGAAGCGGTGGCGTGGTTTAACAAAACTGCAAAAAGCAGAAGGGGGGGCTCCACATGAAAGAGCATTTGTTTTGAATTTTAGCTCTTGATTTACTAATTCCCAAGGCTTCAAAGTTGGAGCTCTTTCTTCTTTCCGTGTGTAGTTGGAGCCATGTATTAATAATGTGCCGCGGGGGGAGGTTGTAGAAACTGCTTCTTGGGTTGGTGCCAGTGTTTTGGGGGTGTCCAGCAGAGAGTTGAAGAGCATGGAGAAAACTTTGGAGTGGATCTCTCCCCTCAAAGGTGATATTTATGGCCGGCTAGGCCTGGGTAGAGGGTTTTATAAGTAGTGAAAGCTAAAAACTCTTTCAAGAAATTGGTGGTTGGGGTGGCCTGAGACTCGGCCTTGAAGGAGATGAGGCCATGGGGGTGCAGTGGTGGGACGCCTGCAGGGGAAGATGTTAGTATAGCAGATTGGAGGATAAAGGGGTACCTGGGTCTTGCTCAGGAAGCAGGACGTCGAGGGGGGCAGCAGTGAAAACACCCGCAAGGGATTTCTCTTCCCCTCCCTTGAAATAACCTCTCTGAGTCTCTTTCACAGGCCCTGTGTGCTGTTTTCCTTCCTGTCCTGCCCTGGCTGAGACCAGGCTTAATGAATGGGGCTCAGTTTAGGGTGGGAGGAAGGTCGGCAGCGGGAGCCAGGGCTTGATTCTCTTGGCAAGGGAAGAAGGGAAAGAAAAAACAGCCGAATGTGAAAATGTGGTGCCTCGGAGGTGGGGGTAGAGTGTGCTCAAAGGCCTTACCTCCTCCTGAAACTCAGGGGTAACTCCAAGGCTGGCCCTTCCCTTTCCTGCGCCCTCGCAGACGGCCTGCCCGGGAGGAAGGGGGGGAGTGGGTAGGTAGGAGTTGTGCAGTGCCCTGCTGGCTTCGGGCTGGAATTCCTGCCTGGCTCTGGGGGGAGGGGTTGTCCTTCGGGACTTGCAGTGAAACACACCCACCCCTGCAAGTTTCCTCGGTCTGGGAAAACGGGACATTTTTAGAAGGCAGTGAGTTGGTTCCAGGAGATTGTACTTTCATTTCTGACAGCCGGCTCTCTGAGACAGATGGATTGCCCTGTGGAAGCATGCTTGTGCACGCGCACGTGTGTGTGTGTGTATGTGTGTGCGTGTGTGCATGCATGTCTGCAGACACACAGACAGTCCTGTTTGCAGACACGTGAGCACACAGATGCTTACAGGCTTGTTCTGGGGCAGGCTGGGGTCCCTGTCCCTGAAGATCTCTTGACATCAGGACAGCCTCTTCATGAGGCTATGGCAGTGGTGGTATTTGTAGATAGATTCTAAACTGTGATTTGGCAGCCTGAGCTCAGCTTCCTGGGCATGGACATCTTTTGAATGGCATGCAGCTTCCGATCAGGCTCTTGCCGCTGTTTGGATGTGAAAGTGTCATGGCTCAGGAAGATCCACCTTGGCAAGGCCTGACGTAACTCAGAAGCTTCTAGGTTCAGCCCAGTGGTGGAAAAGGAAAGGATTTGCTCCCTGAGCTTTCATTGCATCGCTAGTAATGAAAAGCATGTGTTCAAAGCTGTCATCTTTGCAGCCTCCATCTGGAATTTCTGGGGGGCTTGCGCTTCGCCTGCCTGCTGTCCTGGTTTGTGGGGAGATGGAGCAGTATCTCACTTGTTCCAGGTTACTCGGATCAGTGCCTCCTCCGGCTGCCTTCTTGAGTTATAAGGGTCTGGGTGGCGCTGTCTGTACATCACCCTTGTGGATGTCTTTGGCCAATGCAAGACTGGGAGGATGGCAGTCATCTGTTCTTATTTCACCTTCAACAGAGATGTCCACATGGATTTCAGGGAGGGCATTGGAGACGAAAATACTGTCTGGGGAATGGAGGAGAGATGGGGGATCTTCATCTCTTGTCTGTGCAGTCATGCTTACTTGCAGGGACAGTATGCTACCAGTGTAAGGGAGGCCACCTCTGCTAAGGTCTTAAAATCCGTGATTAGCTTTTGGTTCCAAGTCTGGGAGTAGATGCATCCCTGAGGCACTACCTGCTTGTCCTGCTCTTTGATCCCAGCTGGCATCAGCCTTAACCTCAGAGAAAAGCCTTCAAAAATACCTATATAATCTGAAATTGCCACCTTAGTTCAGTCTGTTGCTAACTTGGGTTCAACCAAGTAGTTGAGGAAAGATCACTTCATCTTGTGTTATACAGTGGCATGCTAACAATTATTTACTGTTGTCTGGCTTCGAATTGTGATAGCAACTAGGAATCTGGGCCTGGGTGGCTGTTGGAGTTTTCAGCCCCACCCCCACGGAATAGCTTCTGCTTTCACTGAGGGGCCGTGGGGTGGGGAGCACAGGACAGACGAGCTTGCAGCAGAGCTGGCCATTCATCCAAATGACAAGAAACATGGGCGTTGGGGAAATCAGATGGGCTGGGACAGAACTTTCACCTCCTCTCCCCCCAGTACTGGCCCACTGTGAGAAATAAAGGTCTGGAACTCCGGGGACATGGCTTGAACTCCTTGTAGCATAATGACTTCAGGGTGGACTCCTGTGGTGTACACCCACACTCTGCTTGCTGTACACCAGACGTGGACAACAACTCAGGCTATTTGCTGGCCTCTATTGTAGTGCCTGAGGTCATGTACCCACCCCTGAAGGAATGAGGCAGTCAGTCAAGCATGGGTTAAATGCAAGGTGACAGCATTTAAAGTCTCTGGAGCAAATCTGAGCTGCTCTGCCGGCCAGACTAGATGAGCTGCTGCCTTATGCATCCTGTCCCCAAGCAGAACTGGGCTGGCCAGTGAGGAGGATGGGGCCAGAGGAAGGTCAGGCCCCAGGGATGTAGCTTTTGGCTACAGTCTGGCATGCTGACTCCCCTGAACTCCACTTGAGCCTTTTCTGAGCAGTCTGACTATAGACTTTGAAACCTAGGGGGCCTCTGGCAAGCTCAGAGCCAGGGGCAGTGAAAAGGGAGGAAATGCCAACGGATTCACGATCAAGTTGGGCTTCCTTTGCATATTTATTACTGCTGTTACTTACACCATAATACTGCTCCTTGCAGTATTATGATGGCCAGGCTGCTCTTTGTTCACTTCAGTCTAGGACCTTGAACTTGTAGCAGCACCTTTGAAATAGGTGTCATAACCTGGTAGAGTTTTTAAAGAGGTATAGGGTATTAGTTCCTGGACTTGCTTAAACATTTGATTCTCTTGGGGATGAGCTTCTCTCTTCTCCAGTGAGCTTTCTGCTGGGTTGAGGAAACATTTGAAGGGAAAAAGTGGTAAACTACACACCCTCTACTTTGCTTTCCTGTTGTGAGTGACATTGCAAAAGAGACCCACAGGATCAGGTTTCCTTTTGGAAAACGATGAAAGTGTTCAGAACTGGATAGTAGTGATGGTGACACTGTCCTCTGGATGCATTCAGTGTCTCCGATGGTATCTTATAAGCTATGTGCATTTTAGTACAATTTTTATTTTATTTTAAAAATTCTATTTCTGATACCAGGTATCGAACTCAGGACTTTGCCCTTACGGGGTGCCACTGAGCTAATTCCCTGGCCCCTTAGTACTTTTTTTTTTGAGACAGGGTCTTGCTTTGTAGTTCAGCTGGCCCTGAGCTCACTATGTAGCCCAGGCAAGCCTTGAACTCAGCAATCCTCCAGTCTTTGCCTTCCGAGTGCTGGGATTACAGGCATGAGCCACCACGCCCGGCACTGTGCTTTGTGGTATTGATTGCTGGTGGACGTGAGTCACCACGCCCAACATTGTATATGGTTACTGGGATCGAACTCAGGACCTTGCACTTGCGAGGCAGGCACTGGAACCACTGAGCTAAATCTCCGGTCCCCTTTAGTACAGTTTTTAGAAAAGTGACCAGGGAAGCTTTTAGACACTGTAGCTGAAGATGTTTGATAAATGAAGAACAGTAACAGTGGCAAGGAAAACCTGCTCAGTCCTAGATCTGGGATGGGATGTTCTTGTTCCATAGCACGCTTGAGGTCTGAAGTGTGTTGGGGGGGTGGCCATTGATGATCTGGCCAGGAGGAGCCTGTCTCTGAGAAGTATTTTACCTGAACAAGTAGATGTGTCTCAGTGTTGAAGTTTCAACCTTACCATATCACTTGCAGAAATAAGGGGTGGGAAGTTCCTTTCCCCAGCCTGACCTTTCTGTAGAGGGAAGTGAGTTAACTTGTTCCGACTTTGCTCCAGACAGCATGTCCTCTGTGCTTGCTCAGCCAGAGACAGGGAATTGTGGTATAAGGGCTAGGTCCCCACAGCCAGACCCTTCTTGGGCCACTGGAGCCCCCATCCGTGCCACATCCCTGGTGCATTCTGGGGCAAGCGGGTGACTGCCCGGATGCCCTCCCCTTGCAGGAGCCTTGTGAGAGGATACTGTAAGTGCGGCCACTGGGAGGTCACCACTGGCCCTAGCATCTTTCTCGCTGGGGATTGAATGGCTGGCCAAAGTCTGGCCGCCTGCCTACTGTCACACAGAGGCTTCCTCTCCAGGCTATTTTCAGCGGGAAGATATTATTAACTGCTGAGGCACAGTCCTCAATTTAGTGGCTAACATACCAAGAAAGCCACATTTGCTTGATTGCAGCCACTCTGCCTACACGCATTTACTCAGGTAGGGCGCCTGCTGCCTGCCCAGTGCCTCTGCCCCTCTTGGTGGGGTTGCCTGAGTGATCTGGGCCTAGCGGCCAAGACCCAGGGAAGCTAGCTGCCTCTGGTGGTGTAAAGAAAATCAGGTGTGTTTTAGGAAGGCCCCTTTTAAAGGGGAGAAGATAGTATTTATATTGTAAGGCAGGGGCAGTTTGTAATGGGGATGGGCACTGGTTGGGGAAAAGGAACTTTTGATGGTGTTCACGAGAGTTACTTAAAACAGAGTGATAGCTTTCACCTTGTCAGTTAACAGGAAATATTGGGACAAGACAGGAAATTGCATCATCCCTATTTTTGAGAAGAACTCCAGAAAAAAGTTGTTCATGAAAGGTAGCAGCCAGGAGATGGCTGGCCCTGGGTGGATTTTTTCCTCCTTCCCTTCCACTCCCACGAGAACTTCTAGGCCATTTTCTTTAAGAAAGAGGCTGTTTGAGAATTTTATGTTATTTTTATTATTAAAAAAATATTTTACCAGCGGGGTCACCTTCAGTTGAAATGTTAACTGCAGCCTTATTTCCCGGTTTACTAAAGAATCTTTCATGACTTTCTCAAGCTTCCTTCCCCAAATGGCGAGGCCTAGCAACTCTGGGCTGGAAGCTGATTTTGGTCTGGCTGCAACCCTCCACACTGAGCCCCACCCAGTGTCATTAGCTCAGTTTTAACTTGCAAAAAAACTAAATTTTTTTTTTGGTAGGGGTAGGTAGGACTTGACTTGTGACCTTACCCTTTTTTACCTTGGTGTCACCTTCCCTTACCTGGCAGCTGCGTGTAGCTGGCCGTGGGCAGTGTGAACCTCAGTGATGCCCTTGTTTTCAAGTTGCTGTGCCGCCCCACCCCCCGGAAGTTTTTAGGAGTTTTGTTTCTCTCACTCCCCTCCCTCCAGTACTGGAGATTAAAGAAGGGGCTGCTAGGCACACACTATCACTGAGTGGCACCTCAGGCCTTTTTAATGGATTGATTGACTGCAATAGTGAGGATGGAATCTAGGGCCTTCAAACTGTGCTACAGCCCAGTTCCTTTTTTTGTTTGTTTGTTTTAAATTTTGAGACAGTGGGTTGGGGATTTAGCCTGTGGTTCCAGGCATCTGCCTGGCAAGCTCAAGGTCCCAAATTTGATCCTGGTACCGCATACCACAGTGCCAGATGTGGTGGCTCATGCTTGTAATCCCAACATTTGAGAGGCAGAGGCAGGAGGATTGCCGTGAGTTCGAGTGTAGCCTGGGCTACAAAGCCAGACCCAGTCTCAAAAAAAAAACTAAAAAGCTGTGTGTGGTGGCTCATGCCTATAATCCCAGCACTGGGGAGGCAGAGGCAGGAGGATTGCTGAGTTCAAGGCTTGCCTGGGCCACATAGTGAGCTAAGAGCCAGCCTTAGCTACAAAGCAAAGACCCTGTCTCAAAAAAGAAAAACAAAAAACAACAAAAAACCTAAAAAGAAAAAATTGAGGCAGGGTCTTGCTAAATTTACCCAGATAAGAATTGAATTTATAATCTTCTCCTCCCAAAGTGCAAGTGTGGGGTTATAGGCGTGTACCACCATGCCAAGTTTATTTTAATTTGGAAATAGGGTCTCAGCTAAATTGTACAGTCCCGGGATTTGTAATCCTACTGCCTCAGCCTTCTGTGGAACTGGGATTAAAATGTGTCTGTGGAACTGGGATTAAAATGTGTGCCACCATGCTTGGCTTCCTTTGTTTAACTTTCCTGAGACTAGTGAGGAGTGGAGAGGAAAAGTTTTCAAAACCCTTGTTTGTGGGCCTACCCGGTTATTTGGAAGCCTAACCTGGAGACAGGGATGGCCTAGCCCTACAGTAGGCTGCAGAAGAAAGTGGTTTCTTTTTTTATTCTGTTTGGTGACATCGTTGCTCTGACTTGTGCTGCCTTCTTCATCTTCAGGATGGAGACCAGAAAGAAGGAATGTGGGTGGCTAGCTTTCTCTGTGCTCCCCTCAACCTTTCCAGCTTTATTCCATAGCATGCTTTGTTTTGTTTTCATAACACAACAAGAGCCTTGGGGTGTGTAAAAGAATTGTCGAACATTTGGTGAGGCTAACTTGTCCAAACAGAGCAGGACGCCAAGGCAGAATGCTGTGGGCAGGTGGCATGCCCAGAGGTTGCCGGCCGGCGCCTGCCTTGGAAACACTTCTCAGTGGCTGCTGCTGCTGGCTGGGCAGTAGCTTAGTCCAGAACAGGGCCTTCTCTTCACACCTCCACCAGGTCCAGGAGAGGCCTTGGCCTTCTGACCGATCCTGTTGGAAGGCATGCCCTCCTCCCTGGTGGACTGGGGTGGCTGAGCGCTTTGGAAGGAGCCTGAGTGTTCTTGTTCATTCATCTAGAAATATTTGTTTCTTGAGCACCTACTGTGTGCCCGACCCCTTCAGTGTGGCAGGGTTCTTGGACCTTTAGAGAACTGAGGTCAGGAGAGGGGACTGGCTTGGCTGCCTTGCGAGTGAGGAAGGCAGTCAGGGGCAGCTGGAGAAGCCAGGTCCTCTATGGAGCCAAACCACCAGGTTGGAGGGGTGATGTACCACCTGGCAGAGGTGCAGGGAGAGGCAGAGGCAGGAGGTGGGGTGTGCTGTTCTCGTGGAGTAGGCACAGCTCTTCAGGGCTCTTCAGTCATCAGCTCTGCTCGCTTCAGTTGTGTGGTCTGTAGCTGAGAGCGGAGGCACAGCGAAGCTTGTGGATAAACAGACCTGTCTCCCCACCCCATGTTCTGGTTCCAGCCCCTGCTTGTTGATTACAAGATAACAGCAGTAACTGCAAGAGAGAGGGCCCTAATCTGCTTTCCAGACCCTGGTGGTATCTGGGGTTGCAGAGCAGATGGGGGTTACCAGGGAGCTCTGGGTTCTTAGGGGACCACAGTGTATGTGTGTGGGGGGGTCACCGGCAGTGAGGGGATCTAGCCTGACAGCACCCACTGTCTTTTGACAGCTAGAGAGGAGGTGGAATGTTTTCTGAGCACAGGAGTTTGACTTCCCCTTTGTATAAGTCCATTGAGAACCATCTGGGCCTGAAACTTGCTCTTTAATTTTGGTTTGAAGGTCAGGCCTGTTTCTGAGGCCCAACCCCCTGTGTGAGGAGGCCCTGCCTGGCCTGGGGTCTATCTCACAGAGTGATCTAAGATACACTTAACCAAGGTGTTTCATTTTTATGCTCATTTTAGCCTGTTGGTTCCCCTGGGGCTAACTGAGGCTTCCAAGCTCCTTGGAGTCTGCTAATTGAATTACTTCGGTGGCTCCTTCGCGGTGCCCCACCCGGAAGGAGAGGCCTGCGAGGTGGTTTGGCTTGGTGCTTGAGCCAGGGCAGAGAGGCCCAACTCCAATTTTATATCTTACAAAGGCTTTCAGCCAGAGGGGATTTAGACAACCAGGCTGGTGACTGTTGGTGGCCCCTGTGTTTCTTCTTTTCTGTATTGCCTTTTTACTTTCTGACCTGGGACTGCTGCTCAACAGGAGCAAACACAATACATGGCCAAGATATGACTGTGCGGGTGACTGGCTGGCTCCCCCGGGGGAGATGGTGAGTGCCATCACCAAAGCCCTTCTATGTCCACTGCCCTACTAAAGCTGGACATGTCTCTTGCCATGTCTTTTGCAGGCTCAGTGAGGATCATTTGAGCTGCTCCCAAAGTGCTTTGGGAACCTGTAGGCCCCATGGCAGCAGCCTGTTAGCTGGCATGCCCTCCCCCTCATTAATCAGTAACCAAGAAGGAAAGCAGAAAATTGAGTTCTCACTGTGCTCTGGGTGCCCCTGCTTGCCTACATAAAGTAGACGGGGCCCCGTCTGCAGCTCTGGGGTAATAACAGAAACCCGCGCTGGGCGGGCACATTTCCTGAAAGATTCAAAAGCCACCTCCTCTCTTACCCTCACCTTTGGTGTTTTGTAGGGCCTGAGAGAGGTTCCCAGGTTAGGAGAGAATAACTTGCCAGCTCTCAGGGGATTGGGGTGGGGACACAGCCCCCAGTTAGCTGTGAGGATGCACATAAGACTTTTTTTGTTAGATCCCTTATTTTTCTTACTTACAAAGTAAAAGGTTAGACTTAATGGCCTAATAAATGCCTGGGTCTTCTGATGTCCTAGGATCCATGTTCTTTGGATCTTGGATTTTGAGGGGTGTGGGAATGAGATCCCTGCTGAGGTGGTGGGAGTACTGGTCAGCTACTGGTCTCTTCCATTCTAAAATAAAAACAAATGCTTTTCCCTGTTTTTCAGCCTATAAACATCCAAATAGGAGTGAAAGCTGAGCGTTCTGCCCACCCAAATGCACATATTTACCACTGTTTTCATACATTTTTGGGAGATAGCCAAACTGAGGGGGTCCCCCCCACAAGGAATCTTCAGCTCATCTCAGAAACCCTGTAGCAGGTTTATGGAACAACACAGAAGAGTATTGGGAGGGCTGAGTGGGTTGAGGGCTCTTTTCTCTTTGTGTGTGTGGTGCTGGGGAGGCAGCCCGCCGTCTCACATGTGCTAGGCAAACACTCTACCAAGGAGCTGTTGCAGCCCTAGTCCTCTTTTGTTGTTGTGGCAAAATAAACATAAAATTGACCATATTATCTTTTTTCTTTTGTACTGAGGATTGAACCCAGAGGCCTTCATACAGCCTCCCAGAGTGCTGGGATTATAGGTGTGTGCCATCATTCCCAGCTCATCTTACCTTTTTTTTTTTTATTTTTTGAGACAGTGTCTCACTTTGTACTTTGGGCTGGCTCTGAGCTCACTATGTAGCCTAGGCGCGTTTCGAACTCAGCAATCCTCCTGTCTCTGCCTCCTGAGTGCTGGGATTACAGGCGTGAGCCACCACACTCGGCTCATTTTATCAGTTCTTAAGTGTACAGTCTGGAGACGGCGGGGCTAGGGGCTGCTGAAGTACCCGCCAGAGCGGAGCCCACATCCTGTGAGTCCCGATTCCTTTGAATGGCCTGCCACATACATAGCGCAGCAGGGCTGGCCCTGCACATTGGACTCTTCAGGCCCTTGTGACAGCCGCCCCTGCCTGGGGGAAGCCTTTCATTCCTCTTCCATTCCCTTGGCCTCCCAAGTGAAGGGGAGGGGTGGGAGGGCCTGGCAGGGAGGGGACTCAGGTCTAGGAGGTCCTGGGTGCTTTGGGGGTGAAAGGGCGGGGATGGCCGAGCAGTGAGTGTGTCCAAGCCGGGGAGATTAGATTACAGAGGCAGACAGAAGTAATGATTAACTTTTCCAGTCTGCACACTGTCTCCAGCCTGTCGTTCTGTTGTTTTCCCTGTGAGTACAGTGTGGCCCTGGCCTGGCCAGGCCCTGGTGTTGGGTTGTAAAGAAAGGAGGAATGAGGGCGAGGAGTGAGCAAGGGAGGGAGCTCACTAGAGAGGGAGGCTTTCCATTAGATCCTGCATTGGAATTTATTGGCTGGAATGCAGTAAATATTCAAAATGCCATCCCATCCAACAGTTTTCATAATTGTTATGGAACAAGGGGAGCTGGGGGAGGGGAGGGATGAAAAGAACTTTTGTTTCTCACTGTATTTTTCCATGTCTTCCAGTGGTTTTCTTACCCTCTAGAAAAACTGGAGTTGAGCTGGAGCGGTGTGGGGGATGAGGGCCACAGGGCAGGACCTGCTTTTGGGTCCTGTGATACTCAGGGACTGAGCTCAGGGGAGGCCTGGACTTTATTAAAATGAGGCCCCGAGCAAAAACAGCTTGGTTTCTTGCACACAGTGCCTTGGACCTGCAAAAGCAGGCAAAAATATAATTTCGTCCTCTGAGGTTTTGTCCTTTCGAAAAATTGGCTTATGCATCTGCGTGTCTTAAGATTTCTACCAAGCTTTTAACATGTAGCGAACCTGCTTACACATGGTCAGTCAACAGAAGAAGAGGATAAACTGGTGATTGGCGAGAGAATTCTTTTGTTGGTTTCATTAGTTCATTTGTATTTATAGTTCATTTGTTTCCCCAGTGGGGAATCTGGTTACAGAATCTGGGGACTTTCTGGGCTCTTCAGGTGGCAGGTAGATGAGTGAGGTGGGAGATGGGGGCTGAATGTCCTCATGGGATACAGGTGGACTTTGTGTTGTACGGTTGTCCCACCTCTTGTGTCTTCCTGGAAGTGACAAGGCCCTACCTAGAGGGCAGGCAGGTGAATACGTGGCACCCAGGCTTGAGGGCTATGTGTGTACACGTACGTGAGCCCCTTTCCCCTTCCTGAAGAGAGCTGTAGAGTTATTTTGGGAGTCACAATATGAGCTCGGTGGTACATCAGTGAGGGAGAGTCTTAAAGCCAACTTGAGAAGTAATTAGGCTGGATGTGCACTAAACAACAGCCAGAGAGGCCCATTTACTGTAAATATTATGAATGGAGTTGGCTGGGTTTGGAGTCCCCACCCTTCCGCTGAGGCCTCAGAGCTGGGCAGAGCTGGGCAGAGCTGGCCTCCTCAGACGGCAGTGGCTGCAGGCAGCCGGTACATGCTATAATTTGCATGGCTGAACACAGGGCCACAGGAAGCCGCGTCAGCCCAACTGGCGAGACAGACAGGAGCTTTTGATTTGTGCGGCTTCCCTCCTCTTCCCTGTGTTACCCTCAATTATATTCTCTTTTGGCCAAGTAGTATTCTTAAGAAGGACCCCTGTGCTGGAGGCTTAAGATTTGGACAGTGGGGTTTGGGGAGGGAGCACAGGAGTACGTTTGAACTCTGGTGACTGATTGACCATGGCTTGTCTGCAGGGGCACTGAACTGCGCTGTTGCTCAGAGAACCTGTAAGACGGTTCTCTGTTGGCTGAGGGAAGCTTTCAGGTCCCAATTGTGAGATCCTGTCTTGGGATCTCACCTGTTCCTGAAGGTGATGAATTATGAAATGGGAAGAAAGAACTCACTTTGTGAGGCCTTGCAATGAAAAGAAAAAAGAAACAAAAAAGTTGATTTAAATAAACATGGACATGGCAAAATTTCCTCTCTCTCCCTCCCTCTCTCTCTCTCAACAGGTCTTGCTTTGTAGTTCAGGCTGGCCCTGAGCTTACTGTGTAGTCCAGGCAAGCTTTGAACTCAGCAATCCTCTTGCCTCTGCCTCCTGAGTGCTGGGATTACAGGCGTGAGCCACTGTGCCTGGCACTGTGGTATGTGGTACTAGGTATCAAACTTGGGGCCTTGTGCTTATCAGGCAGACATCAGAACCACTGAAATAAATCCTTGGCCCTCTCTTGATTTTTTTATTGCTGCAAATTAAATGCAAAAAATGTGCTTCACTTGTCAAAGTGATTTTCTTACTGTCTAGAAGGTAGTAAAAAAATAGAGCCAGCATTGTGAATTGTACAATCCAGCCAGACTATTGAGGCCAGAAGGGACTCATGGGAACATTTTGCCCCAGTCCCCTTTCAGTTGTCTATGGACAGGTCTAAGAGCCCCAGGGGCCAAGCCTCTTGGCCAAGGTCACCAGCAGCGCGCTAGCAAAGACACCACTTTGCTCCTCACTTGCAGTGTGGTGTGAAGTAGCTGGACACAATAGGGTGTTTGGAAAGGAGCATTGGAAACTGATGGCTTCAGTGACTGGTGGTAGATAGATGCCCACCTGTGGCTCTCACTGGATAATATCCTGAGTTTAAACCCCAGCTTTGCTGCTTGGCAGGTGACCTGTGCCTCACTTCCCCTCCTTTTTAAGATGGGATGAAAGCACCTGGGATTTAGCTCGGTGGTTCTGGCACTTGCCTTGAAAGAGTGAGGTCTCAAATTTGATTTCTGCCCCCCCCACACACATCAAAAAAGATAGATGGAGTGGAAGCGGGGTGGAGTGATGCAGTTTTTTAATCCCAGCCCTAGGGAAGCTGAGGCAGGATGATTATGACAAGTTCAAGACCAGCCTGAGCTGGAGAGAGAAGGTTTTCTCTTGTGGGGGGGGAGATGGGTTGGGAATACTCTGTACAAACTATGGCTCTGTGTGTGTGTGTGTGTGTGTGTGTGTGTGTGTGTGTGTGTGACAGGGAGAGAGAGAGAGACAGACTACAGACAGTACCTATCTGTGTGGCCAGCATTTGCTTTGAACGGCTCCTACTGTGTTGAGTGCGGCAAAGCCGTTTCCCAGCAGTCCAAAAAGACAGGGTCCACAGACAGGAGACCAGTGTGTGTAGAGCGCTCACCACGAGAGGGCCTAGCCTCTGTCACTTTTTTTTTTTTGGAGACAGGGTCTTGCTGTGTAGTTCAGGCTGGCCCTGAGCTCACTATGTAGCCCAGGCAAGCCTGGAACTCAGCAATCCTCCTGCCTCTCCCTCCCGAGTGCTGGGATTACAGGCTTGAGGCACCAAGCCCGGCAACCCTGCCACTTCTGTATCAGATTGCGTCAATAATTGTATGCGGTTGGCACTGGCAAGACCCTGTTTTAAGGTAAACTGCCATCACCCCTTACATGGTTGGTAGATTTGAACCAGGGGATGTGCATGGCTGGGTCTCCCTGAGGGATAGGTTACAACTCTAGTTGGGTCCGGGGACCTAGGATAGCACCCTGGCCTTTGAAGGGTACCTCATTGCACATCCTGCCCGCCTTCCAGACCCTCCTGAGATACTGCAGTAGAAGGTGAAAAGTCCTGGCTTTCTCGGTGTAGCTTCATGCTGTGGTGGTGATGGGTGTATCCCCACCTTTTCTCTGAAACAGAGTTAACCTAAAATGTCTCTGGTCTTTTTGAGCCTCTGTGGGTAAATTGTTCCAACCCCAGATTGTCCAGGGTGCCCACTGGGACCTTGGGCATACCTCTGTGTATGATCTGGGTGAGGCACAAACATGGCGCCCACACCTCTGCCAGTTTGCATGTTGCTTTTTTCTGCTCATTTGCCTTTTGAAAAGAAGAGACAAGCGCCCTTGTTTGGATGATGTGGGATGAGACTAGGTTGGATGTGTGGGTGCTGGGTCCCCTATATTTATCTCGGCTCTTATCTCTGAAATCGTTTGAGATGAAAGAGTCGGCTTCCTGATGGGGTGAGGACCAGGGCGCCGGTGCTGTTCACCTGTGAGAGATCTGATGCAGAGCAAGGGATAGGACCGGGCTTCAGCTGGTGGTGCCTGGGTCCTGAGTAGGGAAAGAAACCTCGACCCACCTGCCTTAGCCAAGGCGGAGTGTGATGTTTGCTTTTGGGAGTTGCTAGGTGTGAGCCCTTGTGTTTACGTTTCTGTCCTTCATTTGCCCCTGATCAGTTTGGAGAGAGGCCCATGTGAAGGCACTGTTTCTGCCCAGGGTCCCTCACTGCCTCTGTGCTGCCCGACTGTTGGGGAGGGGTGGACAGGCCTTCACGCCATTGGACTTCAGCAATCCAAGCACTTCAATAATCCAAGCGCCCTGGAGAGATGAGGGCGGGATTAGAGTTGAGACCCTCCCATGCCATCTGGTACTCTGGTGCCTATGCCCTCCCTCCCCTCTAGCACTTAGGCATGTTTGTTTGTTTGGGCGTTTTGTTTTGTTGGTGTGTGTTGCACATGTGAACTCAGAACCTTGCACTTGCTAGGCAGGTGTGGTGCCACTAACCTACATTCCTAGTCTCTTGTTTTTTTTTTTTTTTTTTTTTTGGGACAGGCTCTCAATTACATAGTCCAGGCTGGTCTTGAACTCGTGATGATCGTCCTGCCTCAGGCTCCCAAGTGCTGGGATTTACAGGGGTGCACCACTGTACTGTATCTGGCATTGTTTTGTTTTTTGAGACAAGGTCTCGATGTATACTCAGCTTGGTTTTAAATGCACAGTCCTTTGGCCTCAGCCTCTGGAGTTACCACCACATCTGGCTTAGATGAGCACCTAAGCCTCGGTGGATACCAGCTGCTGTAGCTCTCTCCTACCGGCTTCATTTCCCAAGCTTTGTCCTTGTCTTCCAGGGCTCTTAATTTTGGGACCCTCTTCTTTCCTTATTATACCTGCGCTGTCATACATATCCATGTTCTCAGAATCTTACAGATATTTCCAGAATAGCTCCACCTCTGGCTTCACAGTGAACTGCTTCCCAAGCTGGGGACCAGAAACGGTACCACTGAGACCCAGAACTTGGCCTTTCTCCCTTGTTTTTCTTCTTCCTCATGTCCCCTCAGTTTCTAAGGAGAAACTTACTTGCTCACCTAAAATGTGTCCTTGAGACCTGGTCCTCCTGAGCGGTTGAGACCTGGGGCCTGAGAGTCATTCGTGAGCTGTGGGTCTGGAAGGGTCTGGTGTGTTCATTCATGAAGAGAGTGATTAACTGCCTTTGCATCCAGGGCTGGGAGCTCTTGCTATAGGTGGTGTTCCTCGGGGCTGCATGCAGACACAGTGAAACCCTCCCCTTCTCGCCTCCAGCTCCCCTTCCCCTTAAAGGGAAGATTCTGTGCTGTAAAGAAAATGAAGAAGGGGAGGGGGAAACACCTTCACGGAATTTTAGGCAGATTCAGCATTTTTCTGGTGTTGCTCCAAAAATTCCCTCAACTGTAATAAAAGGAAAAAATTGTGAGCAGGCATCTGATTAGTGAGCCTTTTACAACACAGCTTTTCTTTTCGATGCTTTCAAATGAACACATACAGTTTTAAAACAAGCCCCTGTATGGTTTTCGGGGGAGGGGGAAAAGTTGTTGAAAACACCGGAAAAGGTTTTAAAGCTGGGGGTAGTTAATGAGAGACTGAGTTTTGCTTTGGGAGGTTAAGCATCAGCAGCAGGGATGAGAAACCCGTGTTCTCCTTGAGACTGTCAGTCTTTGTGATGACCAGCACTTTTCAGGCCCTGGCTACAACTCCTGGGAAGCCCTGGAGCAGAGGGTCTCCCTGATCTTCTCTGGGAGACTTGTGGGTTGTGGCCCCAGTTCAGGGAACAGTTCCTGTGATGACGAAGCTGGGTTATTCCCAAAAATGAGCCCAAATGGGGGGAATTCAGGACAAATGGAGGTGGGTGAGTCTGGCAGTGTGGGGAGTTGTGCTGTATCTCCAACAGTGTGCTGTGAACGCCAGGCCGAGCTACAGCGGCCTCCTGTGCTGTTGCTGAGTGTTTACTGGAACATGTTTTCTCCTCTGAAATGCCCTGGGCAGGAGCTGGGGCCATGGAGCTGCCTCTTCAGGGGCTGGAGACCGCTGGAGGACAGTTGAGGGGTATGCAGGTGCAGGCAGGGGGTCTCCCTGGGGGGGGTTAGGGCGCCACACACACTTTCAGGACCTTGTCCACATGCAGGGACACCCACATGCTGCTGTTTATCTGGGCTGGGCCATTAACCTCAACAGAAGAAGGCTTTTTCCAGGGGCCGTCTGGCTGCAAATTACTGGGTAGACTGGCTGTGCAGATGAAAGGAAGCCGCCGTGTGCTCCCCCCCACCAGGCTGTGCCTGTCCCCACCCTTCGTCCTCTGCCCCTCGCAGAGGAGGTCTGCACCCCGTGCTGAAGTGGGCAGCTGGTCTAGCAGGGGCAACTCGATTCTGGGGCCCTATCCTCATAGCACCCCATTCACCTGCTCCTCCCTGCCAGCCAGTGCCATGCATGTTTCAGTGGGGCCTCGATGCATGAAACAAAGCACTGTGAGGCAACACTGAGGGTCTCCCCACTGTGAAGCCTCCCTCTTGTCTCCCAGCCACTTTTCCTGCCAGGTTTGTTGTCTGACTCAGAAGAAGCCAGAGCTCCTGGCATCATGAAACACCCTCTTCCTGCAAAAGGTCGCATGGTGCCTCTGAGAGGAGGGCCTGTGCCTACCCACAGCTTGTACACTTGAGCTGTTCTTTGTCCCGTGGATGGGGACAGGTCTGTGCTGTAGCCCTCAGAGCTGAGTTCCCTCAGCAGAGAAGTTCAAAGATTGCCAGCGCTCACGAGTTTATTAGCAGTTGATGGATACTTTGCAGAAACAAGTTAATGCCTGATGAGTCACCTGCTCCGAGCCCTTGTCCCTCTCTTGTTTTTCCATATGTTCCTATGTGTATGTTCACACACATAAAGACACCCTCACATGCACACACTTGTGGCCTTACACCACGGACACACAAACTCTCACAATACTTTATACAGCAGTGGTTAGGGGACAGTGACAGGCTGGATTTGTGGTGTTGGTTTTCAGTGGGGATGGGGAGATCAAGGAAGGGAAAGGGGTGAGTCCTCGGCTTTCCCTTTCTGTGTAGCTGTCCATGGAGGCATTGGGAAGATGATTAGGGTGTCTGGAGGGTCCACCCACCCCTCTCAGGGTGCCTCAGTGGGTCACTGTGCACATTTGCAGACTTCTACATCCACCCAAAACTAGCTGCCCCTTTAAAAAAGGGGGAGGGTAATAGAGCTGGCTGCTCCCAGGTCCTAACATGCCTGTGAAAGTTGGAAAGAGTTGGTGTGCTGAGCCGCATGGGGTTACCCAGCCTGCTGGGCGCTGGGACAAGGGTCCAGCAGAGGAGAGCCCTCATTGGCAAATAGTTGAGCCCAGTTGCTCAGAAACCAAATGGCCACGGCAAAATGCTTATCACACTCAAACCCCCCATCTTTAGGGTCTCCCCAGGCTCTACTGGGGTGAGAGCAGCATGAGGCCTTCAACACGGGGCCTGCTTTTTTCTCTCATCTTTCCCTTTCTGCTTTTCCCCATTTTTGTTAACAAATACAAGACTTCCGGTCTCCACCCTGCCGCCACAAACCACAGCGTTCCTGCAGCCTGGCTGGGCTCAGAGATTTATGGCCCCCAGTCTGAGGCCTGCCTACCACTGGCTCCAGCTTAAGGAGGCAGCAGGGGAGAGGGAGAGTCTGTCCCTCCCTTTTTAAAAAGTCCTTGAGGTGCCTTCTTAGGAAAATCACCTGCAGAATTCCCCCAGGCTCCGAGGCTGCTGCACAAATCTGAGGAGGAGAGCCTGGGCTAGGGCTTGCAGGGAGGGCCCCTGGGCTACAGCTTTGGGAGAGTAGCCAGAGCCCCTCTGAGGAAGAAGGGGAGAGAAGGTACCTGGGGAGGTCGTGGCATGCAGAGAAGGGCACTTAAAGGGATGGCTACATCTGTTTGTTGTGACACATCACACTTTCTCCCTGGGCTGGTTTGTTAAGGTCGTCTGTTGTAGTGTGCACCTGTGTTGCGATTGAACATTCTGACATGAATTTACCCTTTGTGTGCCAACTTGCTGCTGATCCACTGAGAGTTCTCTTTTAAGAAATTAGATATTTTTTGCTTCAAACAGCGCTCAGTTTTGCCAGGTAGGAAGGGAACCTTTATGATTGAGGCAAGTGATTGGAGAGTTTCAGAGACAAGCATCGAAGCTGTGGCTTCCCTGTCTGGCTGGGTTATCACCCAGTACTCCAGCTTTATGGATCCCAGTTTGTTTACTGCGATGAGAAGGGGCCGGGGGAGCCGGGCTTTAGGGTTCCACCTCAGACCTGTAAGACTGTAGAGCCTGCAGCTAGTTCCGGACCACCATTTTATCCATGTGTATGTGTATCTCAGTTGTAGCAGGGAAAAGAATCCGCCGATCCGCATCTCCCCTAACCTTGCCTGTCATTTTGTTTTCTAGATTCCCAACTTCTTCTGGAGCCTGGGGATCGGTCACACTGGTGCGTGGTGGCATACTGGGAGGAGAAGACGAGAGTGGGGAGGCTCTACTGTGTCCAGGAGCCCTCCCTGGACATCTTCTATGATCTACCTCAGGGGAATGGCTTTTGCCTCGGACAGCTCAATTCAGACAATAAGAGTCAGCTGGTGCAGAAAGTGCGGAGCAAAATCGGTTGTGGCATCCAGCTGACACGGGAAGTAGATGGCGTGTGGGTGTATAACCGCAGCAGTTACCCCATCTTTATCAAGTCCGCCACACTGGACAACCCGGACTCCAGGACGCTGTTGGTGCACAAGGTGTTTCCCGGTTTCTCCATCAAGGCTTTCGACTATGAGAAAGCGTACAGCCTGCAGCGGCCCAATGACCATGAGTTCATGCAGCAGCCGTGGACGGGCTTCACCGTGCAGATCAGCTTTGTGAAGGGCTGGGGCCAGTGCTACACCCGCCAGTTCATCAGCAGCTGCCCGTGCTGGCTGGAGGTCATCTTCAACAGCCGGTAGCCACTGGGGAGAGGACGAGCGCACGCCGGGCAGGCTCCATTCAAACTACTTTGCTGCTAACCTTTTCCTCCCGAGTGCTTGCTTTTCATGCAAACTCTTTGGTCATTTTTTCCCCCTCTTGTTGGTGGGGTATTTTCTTTTTTGTTTTTTTCTTGTTCTTGTTTGTGTTTTTGTTTTGTTCTTTGAGAAATAGCTTATGAAAAGAATTGTGTTTTTTGGGAGGGGGCGAGTGTGGTCGGTGGGAAAAGGGGAGGCCAGAGTCAGCAGCGCCAAACAGTGGATGGGGAGCAGTCTCTTCAGCTCTGGGTCAGCGTTTCACTGGTCAGGAGTGTTCATGCAAGTGAGTGTGTCTGAGTGTGTGCGGGGACAACAGATGGGGACGTTGACACAGCCTTTGTTCCTCCTGGATGCCCCCAGCTGAGAGGTTTACAGTTCCAAGCTGTGTGTCTCTTGCGCCCTTTGGACATGCTCAGTGGGGCAGAGGAAGTACCTGGGCAGGCTGACAGCAGCGGGTGTGTCCCAGCAGCTGCTGGGAGTGACGCTCTGCCCCAGCCTGCGGGAGCCCCCACCCCGCCTTACCCCCTTTAGGACATGGGCCTATCCACAGGCTTCTGAGAGGAGAGCCTGGAAGAGGCTGAACCAGAACCAATTGTTTTCATCCTTGGCGGCCCCCCCCCCCATTGTAGTGTCTGTCTTTTTTGGCCATCTGCTCCTGGATCCCTGAGATGGGCTTCCTGAGGGCTGCCGGGGCAGCCCCACTATCACTGTTGCAGTATTGCTCCCCCAGTGCCCTTTCAGCCCCCAGCCGCTCCCCTGCCCCATTTATCAGGTTTCTCCCAGGCCAGCCCAGCACTCGCTCCCCTCCCCCACCCCGGTCTGGGTGCTGGGCTCTGCTGTCCCACCAGTGAGGGGCATCCCTGAGGGGCCTGCTCGATCGGTGGTCTCCCCTCCCACCAGGAAGAACTTGGTCCATCATAACCCAAGGTACCATCCTAGGCTGACACCTAACTTCTGTCATTTCTTCTACAACTCATACACTCGTATGATACTTTGACACTGTTCTTAGCTCAATGAGCATGTTTAGACTTTAACATAAGCTATTTTTCTAACTACAAAGGTTTAAATGAACAAGAGAAGCATTCTCATTGGAAATTTAGCATTGTAGTGCTTTGAGAGAAAAAGGACTCCTGAAAAAAAATCCCTGAGATTTATTAAAGAAAAATGTATTTTATGTTATATATAAATATATTATTACTTGTAAATATAAAGACGTTTTATAAGCATCATTATTTATGTATTGTGCAATGTGTATAAACAAGAAAAATAAAAGATGCACTTTGCTTTAATATAAATGCAAATAACAAATGCCAAATTAAAAAAAGATAAACACAAGATTGGTGTTTTTTTCTATGGGTGTTATCACCTAGCTGAATGTTTTTCTAAAGGAGTTTATGTTCCATTAAACAATTTTTAAAGTGTATACTTGATTCCATGTCCTTAGCTCCTTTTTCTTCTGCTCGGAGGGGAAGGGGGAGGGGCAGCTCTCAGCTCTGAGTGGGGTGAGGTTATGGGGGCCACACAGACAAGCCACCTAGAGCAGCCCTTCCCTGCAGCAGCGAATCTGCCCTTTCCCCGCTCCCTCGTGAGGGGTGATCCCAGGATATGCTGGCCAGGAAGAGTAGGTAATGGGAGATATCCTCCGGGAGTCCTGAGGCTCATTTCTTGAAGTTTGGAGAATTGAAGGGGTGTGTCACTCAAGAGATTGAGTCAGGGAAGGGTGGGCAAGTACTGTCCCTAAAACCTAGATTCATCAGGTTCTGGATAAACCCCCCCCCCACTGGGCCAGGAATCCTTAGCCTGCTGCGTCTTTTTTCATTGGGAGGGAGTTTGGGGAGACTGGATTCCAGGGCACTTGCGGGGTTGGGGGGGTGTATGCCGGGAGGGTGTGAGACTAAGCAGCCTGATCATTTCCTTTGTTACCTGGTTACTGCTGGGCATTGGGGCCAATCAGCACCTCCGTCTACGGACTCCATTGTTGCCCAGACCCTGTCCCTGGGACCCTGTCCCTGTCCTGTGCCTCCGTAGTTTGATTCCTGCATTGGCCAACTGACTTCAGATTTCTGCCTACCAGTCTATGCTGGGAGGCTCCAGCTGAGGCTGTGTGAGTCTGTCAGAGATTTTTGAATCTTGGACTCACAAAGGGATTCCTTTGAAAGGAGGGTTAAAGTTGTGTATATCACAAACCAGGACAATTTTTCAAACTTTTTGGAGAGCTGGTGGTTGTCTGTTCTTGCCAGGTTGTGACACAAAACACCACAGCCTACTGGCACCACCGTTTCATTAAAGGGAATTAATAAGACAGTTGTACAGCAAGAAATATGAATACATGTTGATTTATGTTCTAGAACATTAAAGCCAAGTTCCCTGGGCTTGCTCACACAAGATGACGAGGAGCTCACTACGTTTCAGAGCAGGCTTTTTGCTTTTTATCAGTTAAACCAAAACCCACCTCTGTGTTCGACTCGGAGTAAAAATAAAGTCTGATCTTTGGAAAGCACCCGAGAAGGACTCTACCCAACTACAGAATGGCAGTGGTGAGGAGGGTGGGTAAGGTAGGTGTTAACGTAGAGCTGTCAGTCATTTCAGTGTGCATTAACTTGCATCAGCGCCAGGGAGCTCTTCGTAATAACATTACCCTGTACCGAGTGCTTCACGGTGCCAGGCACACTGCTAACCAGTTCAGTGGATTATCACTGAGTCCTATGCAGAAGCCAATCACCTGCTCATGGTCACAAAGCGAGGAAGGAAGTGGTAAGGGAGGTCTGCAGGAGAGACGATCCTGCTGGGCTCCCCGCAGGGTCTTCGAATCAGGAGAGGGACACCAGGAGCAAGGCATGGGTCAGGGAGAGGGAATCTGAAGTTGGGGTGTCAGCCTGCAGACTCTTGGGGTGGGGTGGCCAGGCTGACTGGGTGAGTTGGGGGCAAGGAAGGAAGGATGGTTAGCAGAAGACTCGTTGCTGGACGTTGACTCCTTGCAGAGAGGCCATTGCCCAAGTCATCCCTGAGTGCTGTCCATGTACCCTTCACTGTGGCTCTGGCAACAGTGTTAGGTCTTGTTCGCCAGCAGCACTTGTGGGCATGGGTCGGGTCTGTGCTTTGTGTAAGGGAGGAAGAAGCAGAGTTGTGTTTTGAGTGTGGCCTGGGAATAATACAAAGTTCCTTCACTGACTATGCTTGGACTCTGCACTAGGCAGTGTTCCAATGCTTTCCACTGGGATCCTCTCACACCAGCTTTACAGCCACTCTATAGGGGGAGACCATTGCCATTCCTCACCCACTCTGCAGACCAGGAAGCTGACTTCAGAGTTGCCCAAGTTCCCCCAGCCTGTAAGTGTTCAAGTCAGATTTCATCACCTGTGTGCTGTCTCATCTTCTTGGGAAGGGTCGTCGGCTCGAGGGCTGACTGAGTGAGGTGTATATTTTCCCAAACAAGTTCTGGTTTGGAAGGACCAAGCTTACCCGACTGCTGATAAAGAAACAATGCCCAACGTGCAGAAGCATTCGAAGGCACCAAGAGCATTTAGAGTCGTGCAACCTCACCCCACAGCTGCAGAGGATTTGGTGAGACCCAAGAAGAGCCGGATGCTCCAAGAGGGGAGTAGTGAAATGCACGTGGGGCCACCCCAACGCAGCCTGTGGCTGGTGGTATATCTAGGCCCACAGCTAACCTTGGCTTCCTGATGGGTCAGTTAAGCACCAGCTTGGAGCCCACAGAAGCTTTTGTCAGTCTGTGCGTTCTCAATAAAACAATGTGAAGGGAGTACAACTCTTTTTTTTTTTTTTTTTTTTTTA